>JAQZBX010023187.1:0-31025 GCA_029593785.1 Cabassous unicinctus | reverse complement strand
GGATAGAGCACCCGTTTACCATATGAGAGGCCCCGGGTTCGCTTCCCGGTGCCTCCTTGTGAGGGCAGGCCGGCTCGCGCGGCGCCGTGGGCTGATGCGGCAAGACCTCACAGCAAGGGGGAGATAAGCAGACACAGAGAAGACACGCAGCGAATGGACACAGCAGCACAAGCAGCAAGGGGGGGATAAATAAATAAAAAATAAATAAATCTTTAAAAAAAAAAATTAAAATGGCTCTTAATCCTATTACTGGCCCCTTCATAAGCAGAGAGAAATTCAGACACAGAGAGAAAAAACCACGGAAGCAAGAAACTGAAATTCTATGGAACCTGGAAGAGAAGGGATAGACCAGGAGATGCTGCTGTGTGCAAGGATCTCCGGCAGCCAGCCCCAGAATGCCACAGTCTTTGCGGAGAAAATATCGCTTTGATGATGCCTTGATTTGCACTTTTAGCCTCAAAACCACAAGCTAATAAGTTCCGATTGCTTAAGCCAACCCACTTCATGGTAATTGCTTGAGCAGCCTAGAAACTACCACACAAGCATTTACCACACACCACTGGCTGAAAGGGACAAAAACAGACAGTAAGGAAGACAGGATTAGCCCATTTCATTCTTTTACTATTGACTTGATTGTTATGTCTACCTCAACTTCCTCTTCTTACCTTGATTTTCTTATCTTCTTACTACCCTGTCCAGTATGCAAATATGGGCCAGTTAATACTTGTGATTAGAACACTGTCTATGAAGATAAGGTCATGGATTCGGTCAAGGTATGTGCAGAGACAAAAATCTCTGCCATTGCAGAGCTGCCCTAACCCCAGCTGGCCACTAGGCAAAAGTGTCTATTAACACGCCGAACCCGAGAGAAAGCCAGCAGCCCATCGATGCTTCCGTAAAATGCCCTTAGAATGCGGGCTCTTCTTGAACTCAGCGTGCTCTGTTTTTGCATGACCATTATCCTAACACTTCCTGACCAGAATCTAAAATGCCGATTATCTGTTTCACCGCTTTTGCCACTTCCTTCCTAAAACAGCCTCACATGCCACTGGAAGTGAGATTCCAACCTCTTCCAATGATGGAGAAGAACATTCTCAGAACCTTTGTTTTCCATAAGAAAATCTGAAATCCTTAATGTTCATGCTCATTTATAATTCATTCGAATGGATCCTCCCATGACTCAACTAGATAGAAAACGAAATTAACTCAGGGGGTTAATGGAGGACAAAGGTCTGCCAGAAAATAAGGCGGAAGTGGGGCTTCAGCATTCCTCGTCTGGCGGGTCTCATTTCCAAGTGGCATTCCTTTGCTGCTATGTTTTTTCTTTATTTTCTTCTTCCTTTTTTTTATTCCTCCTTTTTAAATCAATAGCTAATGAAGCACAAAGGGGGACTCACACTGGCTCTTGATTTGCTGTATACATCACTTGAAGTGTTACATTTTAGAACCCAATTTTTAAAAATCATTTACACTTCAGAGTAGAAAAATTGCAACATTACTAGAAGATTCAATTAAATTATCCCAGGTTAATGTGTGCACTGTCAGCAATGAAGAACCACAAGTGTGTAGCCAATGAATAGACTATAAAACTCTATTTCTTTCACAGATCTACAGCCTATTTTGTGAGCATATTAAAATATATTTTCTAATAGAAAAAAAGAGACACCCTTTCATTTACTCCTTTTTACAGCAAGTTAGTGCCTATCATTCCCAGGACAATGGTTTCCTTAAAACTACAATAGCTTTTATCTCTTCAAGCCCCAGAGGACACTGGGAAAATCTCTCACTTGGGTTAACTTTGCTGAATATATTTAACCAGTAAATTATTTGCCTTCCCAACTGGAAGAACCAATATACATTTATGTCCTAGGAATGGTTTGTTTTACTAACTTTATGAGTGAAGAC
Organism: Cabassous unicinctus; assembly: GCA_029593785.1. Classification (NCBI taxonomy): domain Eukaryota; kingdom Metazoa; phylum Chordata; class Mammalia; order Cingulata; family Chlamyphoridae; genus Cabassous; species Cabassous unicinctus. Next base: position 29,120 of record JAQZBX010023187.1, on the reverse strand, counting down.
CTCAATAGTAGCAAAGCCAAGGGACATTTAATTAAGTTATATTTGCTTTTTCATGATCTTTAGCTCTAGCTTATAAATCAAGAATCAATGAGTACTTAATTTCCTCTTATAGCATTAAAAGTAATTGCTTCATAAATTCACTTTAGTAATCCAAATATTTGCACACAGTACAGCACAAAGAGAAGTTGTTTCACTGATGAGATCCTAACTTTTATTTTATTATTATAAAATGGAGCTCGCTCATTTTATAGCTTATGATTTTCTTGGCTGCCTCAAATTCCTTTTTGTAGCAGACAGGATATAAATTTAAAATAAATACAATTATAGCTTTTCTTGAGAAAAAAAAGAATCCAGTCTACTTATTTAAAATATAAAAAGAAATCATAGTCATAGATATATTTCTACTTAGTAGAGTATTAAACATAATGAGTAAATTCTTTTCCCAAACATTGTGTATGCTTGAAAGGCAGCAAAAATACTTTCAAGTCTGATTTAATCTTTGCTTTACTTGGATATTTTATGTGGAGGGAACAAAAAATTCTTAATAAAATTGTTGTTTGTGTTGCTAGGCTATAAACTATACTAAATTTGCTCTAGCACAGAGGCTGAAGGTGTGTTGTATTCTTTAGCTGCCTTGCTCACAATATTTCCAGAGCTTCAGGTACCACTTTAAGGTTTACAAAACTGTTTTACAGTCCATTGGGTCGCTTAAGCCTCCATGAGCCGGAGGCCATTTTCCCTGTGGTACAGATGAGAACTGAAGCTGAGAAGGGATAAGGGTGCAGGGACCTGTTGGCAAGAAGAGGCTAAGCTGGGCCAGGAAGGAAGTTGCACTGGAAGCCCAGTGCATTCCCTACCCCACAGCTGCCACGCTGTGCATTATTTCATTCTACACATATTGTTGAGTACCTACTAAGGGACAGGTACTGTGTAAAGAGTGTACAAGACAGCTATAGCCCTGCCTGCAGGGAGGTTACCGTCTAGCTGCAACATAGACAAACCTGGAAAACATGATGCTGAGTGAATGAAGCTAGTCAAAAATGACCACATATTGTATGATTCCATCTATGTGAAATGTCCAGAATAGGCAAATCTATAGAGATTAAAAGTAGATTTGTGGTTGCCTAAGGATGGGAGTAGCTGGCAATCAGGGATTACCAGCTAAGGGGGTTTCTTTGGAGGGGTATGAAAATGGTCTAAAGTTGATCATGATGATAGATGCCCAACTCCGTGAATAGACTAAAATCCATTAAATTGTACACTTTAAGGGGGTGAACGCCAACAAACTAGATAATCCAGAAGACATGGAAAAATTGCTGGAAATACCTTGATTACCCAAATTGACTCAAGAAGAAATAGAAAACATCTACAAACCTACAGCGAATACAGAGAATGAATCAAAAATCAAAAACTTTCTACTAAAGAAAACTCCAACCCAGGCTTCCTGGTGCATTGTACCAAACATTTAAAGAATAATTAATACCTATCCTTCTCAAACTCTTCCAAAGAATTCAAAAGGAGAGAACATTTCCTAATTCATTCTATGAGGCCATCATTACTCTGCTACCAACGCCTGGTAAAGACATCACAAGAAAAGAAAATTACAGACCAATTTCCCTTATGAATATAGATTCAAAAATCCTTAACAAAATACAAGTCAACTGAATCTAATGGTATATTAAAAAGATTATACACCATGACCAAGTGGGATTCATCCCAGGACACAAGCATGGTTCAACATATGAAAATCAATCAATGTAATACACTGCATAAATAGAATGAAGGAAAAAACACATAATTACATCAATAAATGCAGAAAAGGCATTCAACAAAATCCAACACCTTTTCTTGATAAAAAACACTCAGAAAAGTAGGAATAGAAGGGAATTTTCTCAACATGATAAAATTAACTTACAAAAGCCCAGAGCTAACATACTCAATGGTGAAAGACTGAAAGTTTTCCCCTAAGATCAGGAAAAGACAAGGATCCCTGATTTCATCATTGCTATTCAATAGTGTAGTAGAAGTTCTTGCCAGAGAAATTAGGCAAGAAAAAGAAATAAAGGGTATCTAAATTGGAAAGGAAGAGGTAAAATTATCTCTATTTGCCGATGACATGATCTTATATATAGAAAATCCAAATGATTCCACAAGAAAACTATCAGAGCTAATAAACAATTCAGAAAGTGACAGGGTACAAGATCAACATGCAAAAAGAAAAACTGTGTTACTATACAATAACAATGAACAATCTGAAGAGGAAAATAAGAAAACAATTACATTTACAATAGTATCTAAAAGAATAAAATATCCAGGAATATATTTAACTAAGGATGCAAAAGACATGTATCTTGAAAACTATAAAAGACTGCTGAAAGAAATTAAATGAGACCTAAAAAAAGGTAGTACATCCCATGTTCATGGATTAGAAGAGTTAACATTGTTAATACGTCAATATTAGCCAAAGCAATGCACAAATTCAATGCAATCTCTATTAAAATTCCAAGTCTTTTTTGAAGAACAGGGAAAACTGATTCTCAAATTCATATGGAACTAAAAAAAAAAATTTAAACCCTACACATTGAGATTTTTTTTAAAAGCTACAGTGATTACGTAATGAAGAGAAAATATTTTTCTGTATCCTCAGAATGTTCTAGAGTTTTGCTGTCCAATACGGTAGTTATTAGCACGTGTTTTGAAGATGTAGTGAAAAAAAAAAAGTTTCATATGGAACTGCCAGGGGCCTCAAATAGCCAAAACAATCTTGAAAAAGAAGAACAAGGTTGGAGGAGTCAAAACAGATTTCAAATTGTATTACAAAGCAACAGTTATCAAAATAGTGTGGTCCTGGCACAAATAGATCAGTGGAACAGAATTGAAAGTCCAGAAATAGACTCACATATTTATGACCAATTTATTTATTTTTGACAAAGGTGCTAGCTACATGCAGTGGGAAAAGAATAGTCTCATCAACAAATGGTTTGGGAAAACTGGATATCCACATGCAGAAAAATGGAGTTAGACTCCCTACTTCACATCACATACAAAATTCAACTCAAAATGGATAAAGGGCCTAAATGTAAGAGCTAAAATCATAAAACTCTTAGAAGATAATATAGGAACAAATCTTCATGACCTGGGATTTGGCAATGGATTCTTAGATACAATACCAAAAGCACAAGCAACAAAAGAAACAACAGGTAAATTTGATTTCGTCAAAATGAAAAACTTTCGTGCATGGAAGGAAATTATCAAGAAAGTGAAAAGACAGCCAACAGAATGGAAGAAAATAGTAGCAAACCATATATCAGATGAGGGTTTAATATTCAGAATATATAAAGAAGTTCTACAACGCTACAACAACAAAAAACCACAACCCAATTGAAAAACGTACAAAGGACTTGAATAGACATTTCTCCAAAGAAGATATACAAATGACCAATAAACAAATGAAAATATACAACATCATTAGACATTAGGGAAATACAAATTAAAATTGCAATGAGATACCACCTCATACCCACAAGGATGGCTATTATTTAAAAAATGGAAAATAACAAGTGTTGGTAAGGATGCCAAGAAATTGGAAGGGCAGGACATTGTTGGTGGGAATGTAAAATTATGCAGCCACTGTGGAAAGCAAAATGACAGTGACTCAAAAAGTTAAATAGAGAATAATAATTTGACCTGGTAATCCCACTCCCAGGTTTATACCCAAAGAGAGTGAAAACAGGGTTGCAAACAGATATTTGTACAACAATGTTTATAGCAGCATTATTCACAATAGCCCAAAGCTGGAAACAACCAGTGTCCATAAACAAACAAATGGATGAGCAAAATGTGGTACATAAACACAAGGGAATAGTATTCAGCCAGTTTAAAAAAATGAGGTTCTGAGAAAAGCTGCAACATGGAAGAACCTTGAAAACATTATGTTTAATGAATAAGCAAGACACATAAGGACTAAAATTTTATGAGATCACTTATAAGAGATGTCTAGAAATAGCATATTTGCAGAGATAGAAAGCAGATTAGAGATTACTAGGAGGTTGGGGGAAGGGGAGGAGGAATGTCTGAAGAAAGAAGGAAAGAAAAAAAGAAAGAGAAAGGGGAGGGAAAGCAGAAAGGGAGGGAGGGAAGGTCAGAATAAAAATAAAAAATAAAAATAAATAAATAAAGAAAGAAATAAATAAATAAAAACAGGTTTAGGCCAAGTTCTGTTGCTCTGGGCAGAAGGAAGCTTGCTCTTCGTACAGCTAATAATTTTATATTAGTTTATATTGAGCTATCACCTACAGGCATGTTTTTGAAACTGAAAACCCACCTCCTTTTTCCTATAAAAGAGAAAAAGGGGGAAATATTATAATATTTTTATATCCATTTGAGATTAGGATCAGAAAGGCAACAATAGTATATTGTCAACACATTTCCAAAGACAGTGGAGAAATATAGGATCATCAGTGTGAGTCAGTTGTACTGGGAGGGTCAAGTCTAGATTCCGGCTCTTCAGGATTGCCAGTTGGGTTTGGCACTGAATGTTATGTAGTAAAGACTTTCCATGTAAGATATGATTTAGCTATCTCGCCCTAACTCTTATTTTATAGTTGAGAAAAATTAGCCCCAGAAGGATAACTTGCCCAAGATCACACAGACATTTAGTGACAACAACAACAAAAAATTCAAGATCAGCCAATTTTCCTCACCTTCTTAAAAATCACACACATACACACACACTCTCTGACCCGGGAAGCCTCACCTCTGGCCCCGCAGCGGGTGGGTGCTGGCCCGCCTCCCCTCCAGCGCTGCCCCTGGCTCGGCTTTCCTCTGCACACAAGGCTAAATTCCCAAAGGCGGGACACCAACAGCCCCCACCCCGCTCTGGGCACAACGTGTCCCCCACCCCCAGCGCCGCCCCGCCGCAGCGCCCCCCACTCTGAAACGGGGCGTCGCTAACCTTGATGAGAGGGCGGGGTCAGGCGTGAGTGAATGAGGCAGGATGTCACCGGTTCCTTCCATTGTCAGGCTCCAGGCTCCTTGAGGAAGGGTTGAGTGGCCTTGGGCCTTCCGGGACCTTCAGTTCCCGGGATCCTGTAACCTGCTGACCCCACAGGATCTGCAAGGCACGCCCGAAGCCCTGATGCAGAGCTGAAAGGACCTCACTCCAACCAGGCAGCCGGAAGAAACAGGATAATTTCCAGAAAATTATCAGTAGAAAAATCGCCGCTACAGCCTGTCTTTCTTTTATGCCTCGCTCGCTTGGCTCAGGCGAGCCCCTCTGCCCGCAACCCTGTCTTCTGCACCTCTGCCTGGTGAAATCTTAAATATTTAAGGAGATTATATGCCTATGCATGCCTATGCCTATGCCTATGCCTATGCCTATATCTATCTATATCTATATCTATATCTATATCTATATCTATCTATATCCTTGCAGGTCCCACTCAGAGACCGACTCCTCCACCACAAGCCAATCAAGAATCCCTTCCGTGTTCTCTTAAAGTCCTTAGCATACACCTCTGGGGCACTTGGCTGTGGGATGCAGTCGGTCTTTTCTGAGGCTGGGGCTCCAGGTGGCTTGCACTCTCCCCAGGTCCAGGGGTAACTGCTTCATCTTCCTGAGCCCCCGCCGCCAGCCCAGGGCCCACGCCCGTGGACTGACTCTCCATCCCTCTTGGATTTTTGGACTTGAATTGAGTTCAGTCATTTAGCAAGCAGAGACTTGGATGGGGAGCATGTAGGCAGAGGCTTCAGAGTGCTAACTTCCAAAAGCTTCAGAAGAAAAACAAGCTGTTTCTTTAGTGATATCAAATGAGACAAAGGAAAGAGGGAACTGCCGGAGATCATAGACAACAGTCTCCATGGAAGATTTCCATTGGAGCGCAATGGAATAATCAAGATTTATTTTTAAAATATTGTTATTAAATAAACATTATAGAAACTTTTGCATATCCAACTTATTTATAGCTTAAGGCATGAAAAACCACATTAGTATGTTGAATTATAAGAATTCGCTGCAGCCTGCTAGCTGACAGCACATCAAATTATTTGCAAATATTTTCTGGAACAGTAACCTTGAAGGATGCCAGCCTCATTCAGTGTAACCTTATCACAAGACAGAGACGCAGGGCAGAGATGAGTTCCAAAGCAAAGGAGGTTTAGTTCCCTGCCACCTCTGCCTTGGCTGTTTGAACAAGTTTATCCCCCATCTCTCAGCCAGAAGCCTCGCTTATGTCTCTTGGGTATTTGCATCTCTCTCTGCTGCACTTTAAAAAGATGATAGAGAAATTGTGCTCTGGGCAGGAATTTGTAAGTACATTAGTCACATTTAAGAGGCTTCATCTCCTCCAGTCTGCAATAACATAGTTCTGTGAAAATTATGTAATCATTTTAACAAAGAGTCTCTAATTGACGTGAAAAAGCAAAGTCAAAATAAAAATGAATTTTGAGATGAGCAGTACAGACTGCCTTTTCCTTCCAGCCCCATGGAGAGTGATTTGGGGCAGGAGCAGCTCCAGGACATTTTTTTGTAGCTCCTGGCCTTGCAAAAGTGATAGTGGCTGATACTCCAGGGAGTGATTATTCTTAATATCCAATGCCTTTACCTTTCAAATGCTTCAACTGTGTCCTTTTTTTCCCCTAATATTCTACATTTTCTTCAGTACTTTAAATATTTTTCTTTCTATCAAGAAATGGCTTTCTTTTAGTGAAAAGCTACTATGGTCCATTTAAACAATCATGAAGAGGTTGGGTGGTTTAAAAATTATATCTAGATCATTCAGCAAGGTTGAGACATCTGACTTCTAAAAATGAGTATTCTGCCAAATATTTTTGTCATATCACAGTTGCTAAGTTAACAAGAAAATGCTAATCACTTGACATAAATGTGGCCATATTAAAATTAAACAAAACTGATTGTATTCAAAATAGCCTTTTGTTTTTGTCTCCAAAAAGCTGCCTTGCACATTGGTATAGATAAGAACACATTTCTCATCCTGACACTAACATCTTTCATGTCTTAAACAAGTTCTATGTTTATCTCTGTTTTCTCATCAATAAAAATGAGCCTCCATTTCCCCACTGCTCAGTGAATTCAACAGTTGTTTATCAAGCACCTACTCTGCATTCAGTGCTATGCTATTAAGATGTAAGTCTGTGCTCTGCAGTGCCCAAGTCCCACCCGGTGGCAAATGGAGTGCTTCTAGAGAGAAGAGAGTAATATAGCTAGTGGATGGCTGCTAGATTATAACAACAGGCATTTCCAGATGATTTTATGAAGTAAATATAAAGCCAACATTGTTTCAATTAGCTTATCAATTACAACACATTCAAACTATTTTTTCAAAAGCAAATGTATGCAACTACTATGTGTCACAGCTACTGTGGTGAGCACAAAAGGGGTAGGAGACATAAACCCTCCTCTGAAGAACTGTATAAATCATTTCAGAAAACAAAGCATGCAGTTTACTTCTGGGAAGATGGCATTGGAATAGGTAGAAAGGGCTCAACTCTCTCACAAAAACAAAGTAGGAAGGACAAAAAGCTGTCCAAGGCACCTGCTTTTGGGGATCTGCAGACCAGTAGAGTGCAGCAAACACCCCAGGAGGGCAAGAGACAAAGAGATAAAAAAGCCAAAATGAAAACCGTGAGTTACTAACCCCCACAGCCAGGAACAGCCCCCAGCCCCCACCCTCAAGGCAAACAGCCTGGATAAAACCCATGGCTCACTGCAGCCAACTGAGAGGAGAAGAGATGTCTTCCTCCCTGGGAAGTGGGGGAGGGGGGGTGACGGAGGACAGAGAGTGGTTTCTCTTCAATGAACTTGGCCAGCAGACATCGCTTTGAATCTCGGCTCTGGCCAGGACAGAATCACAGACAAGTGGAGGTTGAAAGAGACATTACCACGGAAAGAGTCACTGACAAGCACCATTTGGGGGCCAGCCAGGAAACTGCAAGGAGAAAATCCTGCTTTTAGGTGTCTCTTGTCCCAAACTCCTGGGAGAAGATCTGCACTCCATTAGTGAGTTCCTGCCCTATTTTGATAACTTAAGCTGGGCAATTTAAAGACTTAGAATAAGTTGAACCAAAAATCAAAGAAGAGCTATGAAACAAAACCACTAGTCAAAAGAAAGAAATTAATCATTAAATAAATTCACCAATATATTCAGAGGTCTAGACATCAGCAAAAAATTACAAGCCATACTAAGAAACAGTAAGATAGGGACCAGCCAAAGGAACACACCAAGAACCCAGATGAGACCCCGGATTTAAGACAAGTAATCAATGATAATCACACAAATCTCCTAAATCAATTCAAGGGGGTGAAGGAAAACATGACTAAAGAGATAAAGGATATTAATAAGACACTGGGTGAACATAAAGAACAATTTGAAAGCCTGCAAAGAAAAGTAATATAGTTTATGGGAATGAAAGACATAACTGATGAGATTAAAAATACATTAGAGGCATATAACAGCAGCTTTGAATTGATGGAGGACAGAATTAGTGAAATCAAGAACTTGAAAAGACAAGAGAACAGAAACAGAAAAGAATGGAAAAAATGGAAGAGGGTCTCAGGAAATTGAATGACAACACTAAATGCACAAACATACATATTATCAGAATCCCAGAAGGGGAAGAGAATGGAAAAGGGGCAGAAAGAATATTTGAGGAAATAATAACCAAAAACTTCCCAACCCTTATGAAAGACATAAATATCAATATCCAAGAAGGACAACACACCCCAAACAGAATAAACCCTAATAGACCTACTCTGAGACACCTACTATTCAGAATGACAAATACCAGATATAAATTTAAAAAAAAAAAGAGGATTCTGAAAGCAGCAAGAGAAAAGCAATGCATACCATACAAGGGAACCTCAATAAGACTAAGTGCCGATCTCTCATGAGAAACTATGGTTGCAAAAAGAAAGTGGAATGATGTATTTAGGGTACTGAAAGAGAAAAACTGCCAGCCAAGAATTCCTTATCTGGCAAAATGGTCCTTCAAAAATGAGGGTGAGTTTAAAGTCTTCACAGACAAACAGAAGCTGAGAGAGTATGTTACCAAAAGACCAGATTTACAAGAGATACTAAAGGGAGTGCAACAGCCTGAAAGGGAAAAACAAGGGTGAGAGACTTAGAGAAGAGTGTAGAAATGAAAATTATTAGTAATGGTAACTTAAAGAGTAAAAAGACAGACAATAGTAAGATATGATAGCAGAAAGCCAAAGGATAAAATGGGCAAAGTAAGTAATGCCTTTACAGTAATAACATTGAACTTTAATGGATTGAATTTCCCAATCAAAAGACATAGACTGACAGAATGGATTAAATATTTATATATATATATGAGCCATCTATATGCTGTCTACAAGAAACTTATCTCAGATGTAAGGACAAAACCAGATTGAAAGTGAAAGTTTGGAAAAAGATATTCCACACAAACCTTAATCATAAAAGATCTGGAGAACCAATATTAATATCAGAAAAAATAGATTTTAAATGTAAAACTATTATAAGATATGAAGAAGGTCATTATATATTAATAAAAGGGGCAATTTATCAGGAAGAAATAACTATAATAAATATTTATGCACCTAACGTGGGTGCCCCAAGATACATGAGGCACACACTGGCAAAACTGAAGGGAAAAATAGACACCTCTACAATAATACCTGGAGACTTCAATACACTACTCTCAGTATTGGATAAAACATCTGGACAGAGGACCAACAAAGAAAGAGAGAATTTGAATAATATGATAATTGAACTAGACCTAACAGACATTTATAGAGCATTACACCCCAAAACAACAGGATATACAGTCTTTTCAAGGGCTCATGGATCCTTCTCCAGGATAGACCATATGTTGTATCACAAAACAGGTCTCAATAAATTTAAAAAGACAGAAATTATACAAAACACTTTCTCTGATCATAGCAGATGGAAAAGGGAAAATTCACGAATATATGGAGATTAAACAACGCACTCTTAAATAATCAGTGAGTCAAAGAAGAAATTGCAAGAGAAATCAGTAAATATCTTCAGACAAATGAAAATAAGAACAAAACATACCAAAACCTATGGGATACATCAAAGGCAGGGCTGAGAAGGAAATTATAACCCTCAATGTTTACATTATAAAAGAAGAAAGAGTAAAATACAAGACCTAACTGCATACCTGGAAGAACTAGAAAAAGAAGAGCAAACCAATCCCAAACCAAGCAAAAGGAAAGAAATAATAAAGATCAGAGCAGAAACAAATGAAATCAAGAAAAAAAAAAAAGAGAGAATTAAAGAAAACAAAAGTTGGTTCTTCAAGAAAATCAACAAAATTGACAAACCCTTGGCTAGACTGACAAAGAAAAAAAGAGGGAAGATACAAATAAATAAACTCAGAAATGAGAGGAGGTACATTGCCATTGACCCTGCAGAAATAAGAGAGGTTATAAGAGGATACTATAAACAACTGTATACCAACAAACTAGACAATGTAGACAAAATGGACAAAGTCCTAGAAACACACAAACAACCTACACTGACCCCAGAAGAAATAGAAGACCTCAACAAACCAATCACAAGAGAAGAGATTGAAATAGTCAACAAAAACCTCCCAAAGATGAAAAGCTCAGGACCAGATGACTTCACAGGTGAATTCTACCAATTATTCAAAGACAATCTAATACCAATCTTCTCAAGCTCTTCCAAAAAATTGAACAGGAAGAAACACTACCAAACTCATTCTATGAAGCCAACATCACCCTAATACCAAAACCAGATAAAGATACTATGAAAAAAGAAAATTAGGGAAACAGATGTGGCTCAAGCAATTGGGCTCCCGTCTACCATATAGGAGGTCCAGGGTTCGATTCCTGGTGAAAGACAAGCTGGCCTGCGTGGCAAGCTGGCCTGAGTGGAGAGCTGGCCTGCACAGGAGTGCTGATCCATGCAGGACTGCTGGCCCACACCTAGTTCTGGCCCACGCAGAGAGCTGGTGCAGCAAGATGACACAACAAAAAGAGACAAAGAAGGAAGCGGATGTGGCTCAAGCAATTGGGCTCCCGTCTACCATATAGGAGGTCCAGGGTTCAATTCCCGGGGCCTCTTTGTGAAAAGCAAGCTGGCCCATGCAGCAAGCTGGCTCGAGCGGAGAGCTGGCCCACACAGAGTGCTGGCCCACACAGAGAGCTGGTGCAGCAAGATGATGCATCAAAAAGAGGCACAGAAGAAAGATAATGAGAGACACAGCAGAACAGGGAGCTGAGGTGACGCAAGAGATTGAGCAGCCTCTCTCCACACCGGAAGGTCCCAGGATTGTTTCCCAGTGCTGCATAAAGAGAAGACAAGCAGACACAGAAGAACACATGGAGAGCAGACAGTGAGCGCAAAACAATGAGAAGGTGGGGAGAAATAAATAAATAAATAAATAAATAAATCTTTTAAAAAGAGAGAGAGACACAGAGGAGAGACAATAAGAGACACAGCAGACCAGGGAGCTGAGGTGGCACAAGAAATTGAGCAGCCTCTCTCCCACTCCTGAAGGTCCCAGGATCAGTTCCTAGTGCTGCCTAAAAAGAAGACAAGCAGACACAGAAGGACACACAAAGAGCAGACAGCGAGCACAAAACAATGAGGAGGTGGGGAGGGAGAAATAAGTAAATAAATAAATCTTTTAAAAAATAGAAAGAAAAGAAAATTACAGGCCAATTAGTCTAATGAATATAGATGCAAAAATCCTCAAGAAAATACTTGCCAAACAAATCCAAAAGCACATTAAAAGAATTATACACCATGATCAAGTGGGTTTTATCCCAGGTATGCAAGAGTGGTTCAACACAAGAAAATCAATTAGTGTAATAAACCACATTATATATTGAAGAAGAAAAATCACATGATCCTCTCAATTGATGCATAAAAGGAATTTGACAAAATACAGCATCCTTTCTTGATTAAAAAACACCCCAAAAGATAGGACTAAAAAGAAGCTTTCTCAATATGGTAAAGTACATGTATGAGAAACCCACAACTACAATTGTATTCAATGGAGAAAGACTGAAAGCTTTCCCACTGAGATCAGGAACAAGACAAAGATGCCCACTGTCACCACTGTTATTCAATATTGTGCTATAAGTTCTAGCTAGAGCAATTAGGGAGGACAAAGAAATAAAAGGCACCCAAATAGGAAAGGAAGAAGTAAAACTGTCACTATTCGCTAATGATATGACACTATATCTAGAAAATCCAAAAAATCCACAACAAAGTTACTAGACCTATAGATGAATTCAGCAAAGTGGCAGGTAACAAAATTAATAAGCAAAAATCAGTAGTGTTTCTAGACACTACTGATGAGCAATCTGAGGAGGAAGTAGAAAAAAATTCCATTTATAATAGCAACTAAAAGAATCAAATATTTAGGAATAAACTTAATCAAGGACATAAAGGACTTGTATTTAGAAAACTACAAAACATTACTAAAAGAAACCAAAGAAGACAAATAAATGGAAGGATGTTCTGTGTCCATGAATTGGAAGACTAAATATTGTTAAGGTGTCAATTCTCCCAAAACTGATTTACAGGTTCAATTCAATCTTAATAAAAATCCCACCAGCCGGGAGTGGATGTGGCTCAAGCACCTGAGTGCCCTCCTCCTACATTGGAGGTCCCAGGTTTGGTTCCTGGTGCCTCCCAAGAAGACAAACAAACAATGAGCAGTCAATGAGCAGACATTGAGCAAACACAACGAGCAGACAATGAGCAAAAACAATGAACAGACAATGAGCAAAAACAACAGCAAGACAATGAGCAAAACAATGAGCAGACAACAAGCAAAACTGAAAATGAGCAGGGAGCGGATGTGGCTCAAGCAGTTGAGTGTTCCCCTCCCACATGGGAGGTCACAGGTTTGGTTCCTGGTGAGTCCTAAAGAAAAAACAAGCAGACAATAAGAAAAAACAAACAAAAAACAACGAGCACAAATAATGAGCAAAAACAACAAGCAAAACTGACAAGGGAGCCATCTCGGGGGAAGGGGGAAATCCAAACAGCCTTTTTTGCAGGAATGGAAAAGCCAATTATCAAATTTATTTGGAAGGGTAAGGGGCCCAAATAACCAAAAATGCCTTTAAAATAAGAAAATTGGAGTACTCTCATTTCCTGACTTTAAAAGCAGATTACTTAGCTATGGTGATTTAAAAAAACCAGCATGGTACTGGCATAAAGATAGACATATTGACCAATGGAACTGAATCAAGAATTCAGAAATAGATCCTCACATCTATGGTCAAGTTATTTTTGACAAGGCTGTCAAGCCCACCCAGCTGGGCCAGAACAGTCTATTCAACAAATGGTGCTTGGACAACTGGATATACAACTAAATGAAAGAAAGAGGATATATCACATATATCACACCTTATACAAAAATTAACTCAAATGGACCAAGGACTTAAATATAAAAGCCACAACCATAAAACTCTTAGAAGAAAATGTAGGGAAACATCTTCAAAATCTTGTGGTAGGTGGTAGTTTCTTAAACCTTACACCCAAAGCATGAGCAATGAAAGAAAAAATGGATAAATGGAACCTCCTCAAATTAAACACTTTTGCTCTTCAAAGGACTTTGTGAAGAAAGTAAAAACGCAGCCTACTCAAAGGGAGAACATTTTTAGAACCACATATCTGACAAGGGTTTGATATCCATGTTATATAAAGAGATCATACAACTCAATGATAAAAAGACAAGAAACCAATTAAAAACTGGGCAAAAGGCTTCAATACACATTTCTCCAAAGAGGAAATACAAATGGCCATAAAGTACATGAAAAAATGTTCAACATCACTAGCTATTAGGGGAATGCAGATCAAAACTACAATGAAATGCCATTTCACACCTTATAGAAGGGCCATTACAAAAAAATAAAAAATTTAAAAAAGAAAAGAAAACTACATGTGTGGAGAAATAGGGACACTCCTTCACTATTGGTGGGAATGTAAAATGGAGTAGCCTTTGTGGAAGATGGTTTGGCAATACCTCAAGAAGCTGAATATAGAACTGCCATGTAATTCAGCAATCCCATTACTAGGAATATATTCAGAAGTACTGAAAGCAAGGACGCAAACTGACATTTGCACATGGATGTTCATAGCAGTATTATTCACAATTGCTAAAATATGGAACCATCCCAATTGTCCATCAACTGATAAATGGCTAAACAAAATGTGATATATACATACAATGGAATACTATTCAGCTGTAAGAAGAAATAAAATCAGCATGCATATGACAACACGGCTGAAATCTGGGGATATTATGTTGAGTGAAATAAGCCAAACACAAAAGAACAATATTGTATGGTCTCACTAATATTAACTAAATACAATGAGCAAACTCAGGGAGGTAAACTCTAGAGTATAGGTTACTGACAGAATGTGGGTTGAGAATAGGACCTAAGGCTCAATGTATGTAGAATTTTTAATAAGGTTTACTGTAAAAGTATGGAAATGAATAGAGTCAATGGTAACATTACAGTGATTAAAAAATGAGATTGTGGCTGAAAAGGATAGTCTGTGGACATAAATGTCAATTGAAAGAAAACTAGAGAATAATTCTAGGGTATGTATAACAGTGATTTCGGTGGTGGATGAAGATTGTGGTTAACAGTATGAATATAAGAATTTTCTTTTACAAAAATGTTAAAAATATGGTAATCATGGGAAAATTCCAACTAACGTAACTTATGGACAATAGTTAACAGTAACATTGCAATATTTTTACAGCAATGGCAAAGAAGATATTGAAAAAAGAAAACAAAGCATACAATCCATAACAATATAAATAAAATGAAGTCTGTCAAAATCATACCGAAGTGGAATATTTTTCAGCCATAAAAAAGGAATGAAGTTTTGATACATATTACAATAAGGATAAACCTTCAAAACATTATGCTGAGTAAAATAAGCCAAGCACAAAAGGACAGATATTATATGATTCCACTTACATGAAATATCTAGAATAAGCAAATTAATAGAGACAGAAAGTAGATTAGAGGTTACCAGGGGCCAGGGCGAGAGTAGATGGGAAGTTTTTCTTAATGGTTACAGAGTGTTTGAGGTGATGAAAAAGTTTTGGTAATGTATGGTGGTGATGGTAGCACAACATTGTGAATATAATTAATATTACTAAGTTGTATACTTAAAAATGCTTAAAATGGGAAGTTTTATGTTATATATAACATATTGCTGTGTGAACATATATATAATCATATATATACACATGTATGTGTGTGTATAGGTATATATGACAACAATAAAAAATTTTTAAAAATCAGTGGGGGCAGGGGTAAGGGAGTGCATTGTGCAGCTGACGCTCAAATGGCCATGAGTTGGTGGTTGTTGGGATTATGCTTATGTTAATATTATGCCTATTTTTAAGTATGTGTGAAATTTTTTATAATAAAAAGTTTTCAATGACCTTAAAAATCATATCAAATGTACAAGAAATGTATCAAGTGAAGAGAAGAGGAACTAAAATTCATTGAGCATCTATTATGTGCCAGGATAGTCCACGTTGGGGGATCTCAGTCCAGGCAACTGTGGCTCCCTGTGGCACCCCATGGCACACATCTAAAATGAGGATTGGTAAAATATACATGCTACAGAAAATTTGTGAACGTGTTCATCACTGAAAGGAGGAAATGGGAGAACAAACAGAAGGGAAACTAACTTTTTTATTATATACATCTTTGTAAATTTTAAAAACAAATATATTTCTTTTCTATTAAAACTCATTAATTAAATGCACATACACATACCTGAGCCTATTCCTTAGCTATTGTGTCAGAATCTCTAGGGGTGGAACTGGGCATGTGTACTTTGAAAGGCCCCTGTAGCAGTTTGGCAATCTGATATAGTTATGAATTTCAAAAATAGATATTGGATTATGCTTGTAAACTGGTCTGTTCATCTGGGCATGATTAAGTTATGATTAGGGAGTTGACTGGACCATGTCAGTAGGGCGTTGAGCCCCACCCCTTGGTGGGTGGGGAATCAAATATAAAAGGCATGGCAGGGAAGCGGGTGTGGCTCAGTGGATAGAGCCCCCGTTTACCATATGGGAGGCCCGGGTTCGTGACCCGAGGCCTCCTTGTGAGGGCAGGCCGGCTCGCGCGGCGCCGTGGGCTGATGCGGCAAGACCTCACAGCAAGGGGGAGATAAGCAGACACAGAGAAGACACGCAGCGAATGGACACAGCAGCACAAGCGGCAAGGGGGGGATAAATAAAAATAATAAATAAATAAATAAATAAATAAATAAATAAATAAATAAAAGGCATGGCAAAGGACAGAGTTGGAGTAGTTTTGATGTTGGAGCTCTGATGAGGAAGGAGAGAAGGTCCCAGGAAAAGAGACGAGCCATTCACCTGACAGTTCACAGTTGGTTTGTGGAGAGAGGCAAAGCCTAGAGAGCCTCATAGTCTACAGCTGACCTTGTGGAGGAAACAGAGAGCTAAGCCCGGAGAGAAACGCAGCCCCAGGAAGAGAGGAACCCAGGAAGCCTGAACCCTGGCAAATGGCAGCTGCCTTGCTCCAACACATAGCAACAGACTTTGGTGAGAGAAGAAGTTTATGCTTTATGGCCTAGTAACCTAAGCTTCTACCCCAAATAAATACCCTTTATAAAAACCAACCAATTTCTGGTATTTTGCATCAGCACCCCTTTGGCTGACTAATACAGCCCCTTTTTAAAAATCCCTAAATAATTCAGAGGCACATTCTCCATTAAGAATTGCTAGCATATATTGCTTATGATAGTATATTATTATCTGACAATATTTTAAGTAAAAGATGATATTCTCTCTCTAACACTGAAGAAATTAAGGCTCAGAGATGTCAAGTCATTTGCTCAAGACAACAAAGCCCATGAGAGGCAGAGATAGGGTTAGGACCCAGGGTCTCTCTGGATCTACTAAGATGATCATGTGTTTTTTCTCCCTTATTCTATTATTATGGAGTATTACATTGATTGATTTTCATTTCTTGAGCCAACCTTGCATTCCTCCTTGATCATAAACCCCACTTGGTCATGGTGTATAATCCTTTTCATATGTTGTTGGATTCTTTTTGCTAGTATGCTTTTGAGTATTTTTACATCTATTTTCATAAGGGATGTTGGTCTGCCATTTTCTTTCCTTGTGATATCTTTGTCTGCTTTTGGATCAGGCCCCATAGAATGAGCTGGGAGTGTTCCCTTCTCTTCTATGCTTTACAAGAGTTAGTGAATGATTGGTGTTATTTCTTCATTAAGGCTTGTTAGAATTCACCAGTGAAGCTTTGTGATCCTGGGCTTTTCTTTGTGGGAAGTTTTTTTGATTATTAATTCAATCTCTTTACTAATTAAATACTTTACTTATTCTGGGTCTATTCAGATTTTCTGTTTTTTCTTTAGTCATTTTCAGCAGTCTCCGTGTATCTAGGAATTTGTCCATTTCATCTAGGTTATGTAATTTGTTGGCATAAAATTGTTCATAGTATTCCCTTATAACCCTTTTTATTTAGTAGTCATGCCCATTTTTCATTCCTGATTTTAATAATATGAATATTCTCTTTTTTTCTTGGTCAGTCTAGATCAAGGTTCACCAATGTTGTTGATGTTTTCAAAGAAGCAACTTTTGACTTCATTGATTTTTTTAAAATTGTTTTTCTATTCTCTACATATTTCTGCTCTAATTTTTACTATTTCCTTCCTTTTGCTTGCTTTGTATTTACTCTCCTCTTCTTTTTTTAGTTTCTTAATGTGGAAGTTGATGTTATTGATTTGGGATCTTTTTTCTTTTTTAATATAGGTTTTTAGAATAGTAAATTTCCCTGTAAGCTCTGCTTTCACTGCATCCCATAAGCTTTGGTATGTTGTGTTTCAAATTTCACTCATACAATTTCAAAATATTTTCTAATTTCCCTTGCAATTTCTTCTTTGACCCATTGGCTACTGAAGAGTTTATTATTATTTTCCACATATTCCTAATTTTTCCAAATTTCCTTCTATTATTGATTCTAATTTCCAATGTAGAACATATTTTGTATGATTTTAGTCCTTGTCAATTTGTTAAGACTTGTTTTATGGTCTAACATATGGTCTATGCTAGGGAATTTTTCATCTACACTTGTGAAGAGTGTGTATTAGGCTGTCATATGGAATATTTTGTACATGTCTGTTAGGTCTAGTTCAGGGGTTCTTAATAAGGGGTCCATGAGCTTGAATTGAAATTTTAGAAAAACACACTATTCTTGTGGGGACATGTTGGTGTGGGTGTGATATATTTACTAAATAATATACGGTATAGTGTGGACTTAGTAAGGAGTTCATGGTTTTCACCTGACTGACAAAGAGGTCTATGGAACAAAAAAGGTTAACAACCACTGGTCTAGTTGATTTATAGTGTTGCCAAGTCTTCTATTTCCTTGTTGATCTTCTGTCTAGTTGTCTATCCATGATTGAAAGTGGGGTATTGAAGTCTCCAACTATCTTGTTAAATTTTCTATGTTTCTCTTAAATTATTCCCATTTTTGGGCCATGTATTTTGGGGTTCTATTGTTAGATATTCTCTAGGGTGCCATTTTAATTCCATTGTCATCTTTTTACTATATATTTTTAGTTATTTTTAATTGGTTGCCCTGGGGAATACAATTAACATCTTAACTTCTAGCAATCTAGTTCAGATTAATAGCAACTTAATTTCAATAATATACAAAAACTATGTTCCTATATAACTCCATTCCTTTTCCTGTTCTTTGTGCTGTTATTGTCATACAAATAACATCTTTATACACTATATGCATATCAACACCAATTTATAATTATTGCCTTATGAGCTGTCTTTTAAATCAGATAGATAAAAAAAGAATTACAAACAAAAAGTACATTAATGCTATACTTTATATTTACCCATGTAGTTACCATTACTAGTGTTTTTTACTTCTTCATGGGGATTCAAGTTATTGTCTAGTGTCCTTTCATTTCAGCCTTAAGGACTCTCCTTAATATTTCTTGTAGGGTAGATCTGCTAGTGATTAATTCTCTCAGATTTTGTTTATCTGGGAATGGCTGAAATTCTCCTTCATTTTTTTTATTGGAGCAGTTTTAGGTTTATAGAAAAAGCATGCAGGAAAGCGGGAGTGGCTCAGTCAATACAGCCCCCGTTTACCATATGGGAGGCCCCGGGTTCACTTCCCGGGGCCTCCTTGTGAGGGCAGGCCGGCCCGCGCAGCCTAGTGGGCTGATGCAGCAAGCCTTCACAACAGGAAGCGGGTGCGGCTCAACCGATAGAGCCCCCGTTTACCATGTGTGAGACCCCGGGTTCGCTTCCCGGGGCCTCCTTGTGAGGGCAGGCCGGACCGCACGGCGCAAGGGGCTGATGCAGCGGGACCTCACAGCAAGGGGAAGATAAGCAGACACGGAGAAGACACACAGTGAATGGACACAGCAAGCACAAGCAGCAAGGCGGGGATAAATAAATAAATAAATAAATCTTTAAAAAAAGAAAAGAAAAAGCATGCAGAAAGTACAGAGTTCCCTTATACCCCCCCAACACAGTTTTCCCTATTAATAACATTTTGCATTATTGTGGTACCTTTGTTACAATTTGATGAACCAATATTACTATATTATTAAATATAGTCCATAGTTTACATTAGGGTTCATTCTTTGGTTTGTACTCTCCTTCCTTTTTTGCAGGATAGTTTTTCAGAATATAGAATTCTTGGTTGACAGTTTTTCTTTCAGCACTTTGAATATGTCATCCCACTGTCTTCTGGCCTTCATGGGTTTCTGATGAAAATAAGCTGTTGATCTTATTGAGGCTCCCTTTTACATGATGAATCACTTCTCTCTTGTTGCTTTTGAGATTTCTTCTTTGTCTTTTAACAGTTTGATAATGATGTGTCTTGACATTTATCTTTTTGAGTTTATTCTACTTGTAATTTGTTGGGCTTTTTTATGTAGATTAATCTTTTTCATCAAATTTTGGAAATTTCAGCCATTATTTCTTCAAATATTCTCTCTTTCCCTTTCTCTCTCTTCCCTCCTTCTATAACTCCCACCATGATATATTAATTTTCTTGATGGCATCCTATAGGTCTCGAAACTCTGGTCATTTTTCTTCATTCTTTTTTCTTTCTTTTCCTCACACTGAATAGTTTCAGTTGACTTATCTTTAAGTTTGCTAATTTTCAGTTCTGCCTGCTAAAATCTGTTGGTTGGACCCTCTAGTAAAGTCTTCTTTTCAGTCACTGTACTTTTCAACTCTAGGGTTTCTATTTAGTTCCTTGTCATAATTTCTTTATCCTTATTGATAGTCTCTATTTGATGAGACATCATTCTCATACTTTCATTTAGCTCTTTAGATATGGTTTCCTTTAGTTCTTTGAACATATTTGAAGTAAATGATCTAAAGTCCTCATCTAGTAATTCTAATGCCTTAGTTTCCTCAGGGACAGTTTCTATTGACTGTTGTTTTTGTTTTTCCAATGTATGGACCATATATATATATATATTTGCATGTCTTGTACTTTTAACTGAAAGCTATATATTTTAAATCATATAATGTGGCATCTCTGGAAATCAGAGTATCTTCTACCTCCAGGGTTTGCTGTAGTTGCTCTTTGTATTTTAAGTGACTTTTCTGAGCTATTTCTGTAAAGGCTATATCCTTTTGTTGTATGTGGCCACTGAAGTCTCTGCTAAGTTAGCTTAGTGCTCAACTGACTGGAAAGGGATTTTCTAAAATACCTGGAACCCTGTCTCTGCCCAGGTATTCTGTGTGTGTTAGAGCATGCATTCAACACTCAGCCAGGCAGTTTACAAGTCCAATTTAGCTTTCACTTCCTGCTTATATAGAGCCTCAAGGAAAGCCAGAGGTAAAAGCTTAAGGCCCTCTCCAGTCTTTCCTGAGTGTGCACAAAGCCCTAGGCATATGCATGACCTTTTAGATACCCAAGAATAAGTCAGAGATTTTCAAAACTCCCTATGGACATCTTTTCCTTTAAATGTTTGGGTCAAATGTTATCTACCACCTCAGGAAGCTGCAATGTTAAAGCATCACTCCTGATTGTTTTTACACTGGGTGAGCTCCAAGTCAGGTCAAAGGAAAAACAGTCTTGCACATGGGATCTTCCAGGAAACCACTAGGCAGGTCAAATAATGATAATCATCTGGGAATGGGGCTCCACCTCTGCCAGGATGTTGGTTTTCACCATGACTTCAGGCTGTTGGTTTTCAAAACTACCTTAGAGCTGGGGAATAGGGCAAATTAAAATGCCATGAAGCTCACTTTTCATACTGAGATTCAGCCATCTTTCTTGAATAAATGCCCCCTGGATTGCTGCAAACCTCTGGTTAATTTCCAGAGTTCTGAAGAAGTTGATTCGGACAGTTTTTGCTGGTGTTCTCATTGCTTTTATGGACGACATGATTTTCAGAAGTCCTTACTTTGTATTTTTCACTGCCATACCTTCAGTCCAGGGTCTTGTGAATGCCACCATTCTATACTACCTTCTGGGGGAAAGTGTTCAGAAACTGACGGTGAGAGCTCTGCTCTTGAGGCTGCAGTAGGCAGGGCAGGCTTCGTGGAGCAGAAGGGACTCAAAGAGAGCCTTAAAACAAAGGTTGAGTTTTAAGTAGCGTACATGACAGTGTGAGGAGAAAAGTACAGTACCTTCCAGAAAGGGAAAATGCTGGGGAATTTATTGCCTTAGGAAATCATCCACTGATACTTTCAGTTCAAACCAAGAAAGTCACTACTGACTCAATACCAAAAAATATAGAAAAACAATTAGATATCTAAAGCCTGAAAACCTCTGAGCCATACTAAGGATCCATACTAAGGTGAGAGACCCTCTTTCTCATTCAACATATTCATAATTGCTCTTCTATATTGTTAAACTCTGTGTAGTCAAAAATAAAGTCTTTGCAGACAGCACTTGGACAGAAGCATCTCTGGCCCTTTGCCATGTGTTTCGAAGACCACCAATGGCCAGACTGATCAGCCAAAATGATTCTCTATGGGTTCTGCTTTTGTTAATTCAGAGGTGTTTATTCCTTCATTCATTTCAGCGATGTATTTCCTGAGTATTCCCTGTGTGCCAGAGTACAAGTTATGGTCCTTCCCATTGTGGAGCTCACATTCCATATACAGAGATGGAATTATAGACCAATTTCATAAGCAGATGGGAAGAATAACATTAGGACATAGGGGAAGCCCAAGGGAGAAACACTCAACACATCTTGGGGTGAGGGGAGGGTTTTCCAGATGAGGTCACACTGTGCCTGAGCTTAAGGGGTAAAAGAGTCTTGATAAGGGTATTGTTGATGGAAGAAGGGACAATATTCCAGCCAAAGTTTGGAAATGGGAGGGAACACCAAGTCTGGCCATTTGGCTGGAAGAAGTATGCTGTGCACATTAATTTATGCTTTCCTCACTGCTCAAATGGTCAATCAGTGCCTACCAGCACTTCCAAACCCCGCTTACACCAGGTCCCTGAGTTCCTGTGCCATGATTCACTTTCCTGAAATAAAATAATACACCAAAGTCTTTTAATTTTTTTTTCTTTAAAAGACATCTAACATAAATAGACAGATGAGATAGATAGATGGGTAGATAGATAGGTAGAGAGAATGGTGTGGCAAATGTAGCAAAATATTAAGAGTTGGTGGATAATATCTGGGTGGGGGATATATTGGCGTTCTCTGTGTAGAGTTGGTATAGTTTTGGCAACTGTTCCATAAATTTGAATTTTTTTCAAAATAAAAAGTTAATGTAAAACATTTTAAAGATATCTAACAAAACTAAAGAAAATTTTAAAGAAAAAAATATCACTGGGGCAGACATAGTTGACTGACCACTAAAGTATTAGGCTCCCCTTCCATATTGTGGACTTGTTATTCAGGAAGCATCAGCCCACAGGGACTACATTTCCCAGTCCTCCTTGCAGCTAGATGGAGTCATGTGACTCTTTAGGACCAATGAAATGTGAGTGGAAATGAAGACTGTCACTTCCAGGCCAAAGTGGGTTAAGATACGGCTTTTTATCCACCTACTGAATGAAGAGAATAGTGAGATCCTAGAGGAGGAGTCACCCTAAGCTGGAAGGAGCCTGGGTCTCTGAATATCGGACTTTATGTGAGTAAAAATTAATTTCGAGTGTGTTAGGCCCCTGAGATTTCAGAATTAATCTTTTACAGCTACCTGCATTATTTTAACCAATACAATCATATAATCTCCTAATCTTTATTTTTGGTATATTCCCTTCCAATTCTTATTAACATGCCTTCATTTTTACAAGTTACAGACCATTTTATTCATTTTTAAACATATAGCTATATTAAAACATTTTCCATGTTCATATATAATCTTCATAGTTATCATTTTCAGTGTCTAAATAATATTTCACTGAACAAATGTAAACCTGCTGCCAATTGTTGAGTATTTGGTTGATTCCAATTATTTTGATTTGGGGTGGGGGTGGGGGAATCCCAGTGCTGTGCTACCATCAGCAGAAAGGACGGAAGATCCCACCATCAAACAACTTTACGATCGGTCACCTGAGCATACACACAGAGCCCAGAAGAATGAGGAAGCAGGCCGTTCTGACTTGAGGGACTCAGACCCTCTTCAAGGCGGTGGGTATTTGGGAGTGGTTTGTCTACACTCCAGGTCTCTGTCAGCTCCTTATCGGGTCACTCTGAGCTCTCAGGGCCCCTGACATGAGATCCCCCCAGGGAGTCCTCTGCCCTTTCCTCTCTGCGTCTCACCCCTGGACCACCAACCCCTTCTCCTCAGTCTCCAGCATCCAGTTCTATCTAGTTCCATCCTGGAGGGCCCAGGATCCCACCACACTGCCCTGCTTCACACAGACACCAGCACATACTTGTGATCTTGCCTCAAGTCTGGACAACAATCAGACAACCTCCCTGGCCACTGTATCAGTCAGGGAGCTGGCGGGAGATGGCAGGTTTCAGTTATATAAACCGAGGAGAGTTTAACATGGGGACAAAATAGCTGTGAGCCCAGTGTGTAGGGAAGTGAGGCACCCAGGGACTAGTAAAATGGAGGAAGGAGTGTTTTCTGGGAATTTGAGGAAGGACCCAGCTCAAAGGTCTTCTCCCCAGGGAAATCCTTGATCCCACCTCCTCCTTTATGACAGGAAGTTACCTGGCGCTGTCTTACCGATGGACTGTGTATCCTAGAACCCAGCAGGCACCTCGGCAGCCCCTGAGACATAGTAACTGCTGAATAAAAGTTTGTTCAATGAGTGAATTAAAAAATGATTGACTGAATAAAGGAGTGGAAAAGGTAGTGAGAAAACCAGAGAAGTAAGTATTTATCTTTGATGCTGAGTTTGAGAGTCATTGACGACACAATTAACTATTGAAGTTACCTTAATTAATCACTATCCCTAAAATTAGAAATACAGCTTATAGCATCTTTTGGAAAACCAAATTTGGCCACCTTTCAAATGTGCTAAACATAAAACCACCAGAATAAAAAGGTGTATTTAATAACTGGAGGCATGCAGCAAGACTTTTCCGGGAACCGTAGGAACTCCCGACCCAGGCTGTACCCAACAGTCTCTTGAACAGAATAAACACTGAGATTAGTCAGTGAAATTCACTCAGCAAAAGGAGAAAAAATAAAAAACATGC
Organism: Cabassous unicinctus; assembly: GCA_029593785.1. Lineage (NCBI taxonomy): Eukaryota > Metazoa > Chordata > Mammalia > Cingulata > Chlamyphoridae > Cabassous > Cabassous unicinctus. Next base: position 4,428 of record JAQZBX010023187.1, on the reverse strand, counting down.
TTTTAAAATCCCCTGTACACACAAACTCATACCACTGACTTAACCTAAAAAGGAGGTGGCCCTCCATGAAATAATTGGATGATTGTATATTTTCAGCAGATTTGAAATTCACATTGGAGACCAAGGGACCTTGTGATTTTTTTTTTTTTAAAGAGGTACCAGGGATTGAACCCAGGACCTCATACATGGGAAGCAGGTGCTCAACCACTTGAGCTACATCCACTTCGCATTGTGATTTTTATTTGTTTGCAAAATATTTCTGTGCTTGCAGCAGCAATTTTACCATCCCTTTTTTACATTTATTAAAGAGAAATATTAATAAGACTTTCAATACTTGAAACTATTATAAAGTGTGTATTCATTTGGCATTGAGCAAGATAACATACAAAAAGTTCTCCAGCAAGATAAGCTACAGACTGATGGAAAAGAAGAGCAGATAGCAGAGAAGGGCCATGGAGCAACAGACAGAGAAAAATGATTCCAATAATTGGCCCCATCAAAGGTAGCTGCATTTTGGGGATGGAAATGCATCTACTCAACCCATACTTATCAAGTTTAAGTATCAGGACACAAGGAAGAATCAGATATGGTCTGTTGGAGAATGAATGTGACCGGTCATCAAATACTTATCATAGATTCCAAATGGAGCCTAAAGAGGCAAAGTTGACATCCTAGGGGAAAAAAAAAACAAAACACCAAGTTTTGGAACAACAGACTGGAATTTCAAGATGGCAGTACCTTGACTGTCTGTGACCTTGGGCCTCCCATTTGTGTCTACAATAGGATTATACCCATCAAATGCTCTCATGTAAGTCAACGTGATTTTGTAAACTGTAAATCAGCAATGAATTTGTATGCCTGTAACATTTTGAAGTATTATTCAACATATTTTCCTTACTGCGTGGATCCTATTTTTCACCTGCTGATGTACTGATGTTCAGCCTTTAAAATACTGCGGTTGAGGCTTATTGCCCCAAGGAATGGAGGCCTCAAGATCCCAGAAAGAACAAAGTCAAGTTCTTGCCTTTGAGTTTCAAAATAGACATGTGCCATGTGCCAGTTCACGGCCTGGGCCATTGTTTGACAGCCAGCCATAGTTTTGGTTTGCCAGTTCCGGTTCCTAAAGATGGCTTTGGGGATTTCTAAAAACTTGGCTTGCCCTTTTTTAAAGGTGGGCCAAGGCTTGAACCGCAGCAGATCTCCTGTCACCCCCACCGGAAATGGAGCTCTTGCTGGGCCAAGGGAAAGGTTAAAGAGTGACAGGGCAGGCAAGCGAGGGTTTAAACACTAGTGAGGGGCCCGGCCCCCAGGTGGCATCTGAGACTCCTCCAGATAAGTTTGGCGAGGGACCCCAAAACTGGCCCATTCAAAATTCCTCCCCAGTGGAACTCTGAGAGGAAGGAGCCTTAAAAAGAATTCTAGAAGAGCAACAATTGGGTGGCAACTTTAGGTGGAAAGGAGGCACCTGTGATTTCTTAAGGCTTTGGGGGAGATCTGAAAAGTTAGTGCAAAGGGCAGCCAAGGGTCTGGGACCTGCTTCCATGCCTCCCCACCTGGTGCACGGCAAGGGCTTCCTCGAGGCTGTGGGTGGGCCGTCAGAGCTGGCATCCCTAGGAGAGCTGAGGTGGGGGAGAATCACATCAGGAGATGGCAGCTCCCCAGCCCAGTCCAGCCCAGCAAAGGATGAGTTAGATCAGCTGGTGGAGGCTGATCTGGGAAGGGGGAGGAGAAGGATGGCAATGCTGTGTCTTTATACTGGCCAGGTGAAACGCTCTGCCCTCAGTAGAATCAGGGGGTTGGAAAGCAAAGTTAAACTCCAAGACATATAAAGTGGCCATCTTTGCACATCCAAGTTTGTGACTAGGAAATTTTGTGTCTGCAATATATGAATGCATTCAAAGTGCATTCAAAGTGCTTTGCAAATTTTGACACAAGTGATTATTATTATTATTAGTTGCTACAGTAGAACTACATTTTTTTCAGTAAATATTTATTGTCTGCCATGTGTCAGGCACCCATCAAGTTACTGGGGAGGCAGCAGAGAACAAAGCCCCAAAAATCCCTGCCCTGGAGGAGTTCACCATCTAGGATGGGGAGGCAGAAGGAACGCAAACACATAGTAAGGTACATAGCAAGTCAGCTGGCGCCAAGTGCCATGAGAAATGTGGAAGCGGGCAGTGCCGGGACGGCCAGGGAAGCCCTGCCTGAGAAGGTGAGGGACCCGGCGCGCGGCCTTCTGAAACGCCAAGGGCAAGGCAGCAGTCCAGGCGTGTGACTGGAGTGGAGGGGGGTGTAGTGGCGGTGAGAAGTGGCGTAGGGAGGGGAGCCAAGCAGTAAGACGGGGAGGAGGCAGCTCGCGGGGGACCTGGGGACCATTCTGGGGATCTGCTTTGGCTCTGCCTGGATTGGGAGCCGAGGAGGGACAGGACACGAAATGAACTCTGGAAGTGGGGGTGGCAAGGGACGGGGCCACCTTCCCAAACGATGGCGGTTCTTGGCAAGGATGCAGGTGAGCAGGAAAGCGTAAGATTCTGTCCTTTGTGGCAACTCGGTGACTTTTCTTTTTGATTACCACATTTGGCGGCTCAGATTTACAGCATAAGGGAAAAACAGAAGATCTGGCACAACATGGCTGGAGGGAGAAAGGGGCACCATAATCTGTCCCTTTTATAGCTCAGGACACACAAAACAGCCTGAAAGATTTGCCCAAGGTCATAAATCGGAAGAGTGGAGGAGACGGGCCAGATGCCAGGTAGGCCCGGGATCTCCAGCCCTGCGGCTCCCATGCGACAGTTGTCACCACAGAGAGGAAGCCAGACCCCTGACCCGTGCAGGGGCTCTGGGGTGGGGTGGGGGCGCTGGCGGGCAGCAGCCTGGGCGGGAGCCCTTTCATCTGCCTCTCCCTCTCGCCCTCTGCTAGGGAGAGGGAATGAGAACACCAAACCTCAGGAGAGTGAGAAATAAAAGCAAACGGCGGCGAGGCGCCAGGATGCTAAATAACCGTAATGCCGCGAGAAGGTACCGTGTAAACGATGATGAAAAGAGCTCTGTCGCCATGACTCACGTTTTACAAGGCCAGCTGTGAGCCCCCGGCGCGTCTGCCCGCCCCTGTCACCTGCAGCCCGTGGAAGCCCCTCGGCTCGGCGCCCACCCCGCCTGCCTGCCAGCCTGGGGGCCGCTTTAGCGTCGTCGCTGGCAGCCCCCCGGGGTCCTCTCGGCGGCAAGGCTTTCTGGGTGACCCCCTGCGGAGCCCACCGCCCTGGGGAGATGGACGGCCAGAGGCTGCTGACCGACCTGGGCTAGTTTATCCATCGCGTGCGGGGGTGGGGGCAGCTTTTATTCTATCTGCTCCTTGTAAATTGCTTTGCTCCCCCAGGTTGACTCTTCGCTGCCGTCTCGCCTCGTTCACACACAGCCCGCTTTCCTCACCCTTATTTTCCCTGCGAGTCTCTGCCCTCGGCCAACTAATTTATTGATTGGCTTTTACCTAAGGCCAAATGAAGTTCTCCTTTATTGCAACAATTTCTCAAAGTACGTGACTTGCAGACCAAGACTGCACCTCGCTTTCTCTTTAATTAATGGAGATCTGCTCACCAAGGTGTTGATTCCCTTTCCACTGTGCCGTTCCATCTGGCAGAATGATGGACACACACAACATTTTTTCACTCACTTATTTACTCGGGAAGTGCATGTTGAGTGAATAAACACAACCCAGGCCCTGCACCCAAGAAAGGGTCTATGGAATTTAGATCTGGGATGGGCTGCGGCTTAGGAGTCATCCTTCTGTGTCCAGCCACAGAAAAGAAGAAATGGGGTTAATGGTCCAGAATTATTTTTACCTGAAAGCTGCTTTTGTTTGAAATATCCAGGTGATTGAGTAAAATTGGAGTTTGCTAAATGATTTCACCAAACCCTGCAACTAGCTGCCTCTGTCTACCTTCCTCTGTGCCTGCAGAGGTACAAGTGAGCATTCCGAAAATGCTTCTGATGGGTTGTGCCTCCTTGCTCAGTTCTTCCAAAACTCTGTCCTTTAAGATGAGTCTCAAAAGTAGCTTGGGAAATGCATTTAAATCCCTTTATTTCACTAAAAGCCATTGAAAGAAAATATGAGTCGTGGATTAGTGCATGGCTTTTATTTGCTTTGATTAATGAAAAGACTAAAGCCAAAAATGGACACAAATTCTCTCTGTAATCTTACTTTACTGGGTCACCAGATTAGAAAGGAGGCAGAGGGAAGCGGGTGTGGCTCAATGGATAGAGCTCCCGTTTACCATATGGGAGGCCCCGGGTTCGCTTCCCGGGGCCTCCTTGTGAGAGCAGGCCGGCCCGTGCGGTGCGGTGGGCTGATGCAGCAAGACCTCACAGCAAGGGGGAGATAAGCAGACAGGGAAGAAACACACAGCGAATGGACACAGTAAAACACAAGCA
>JAQZBX010023186.1:19092-31136 GCA_029593785.1 Cabassous unicinctus | reverse complement strand
CAACAAGCATGCTTGCTGGCAGAGTCACATTAGTAAATGTCTCCAAGGACACTGCATACAGCAGATATCACTGGGAGGAGGCAGAGTGAAATGAACTCACCACACAGATGTTATTGTCTGAATTCCCAAGAAAGATTGTCTGGGAACTCACAAACAGGTAGCACTCTCATGCACCAAGCTGAGATATTAGATAGACTAAGGTATTTCGGGCTAGAAACAATGTTTATATTTATGCCCCTTGGTAGACTGCCAGAGAAGGCAGTGTTCTTGCTGTAGTAAAAGAAACACAGTGGGAGAGCAAGGTTGAGGGGCAGAATTTATGCGTTGTTTTTTAGCTGAATAAAAGAAAGGGTCATGGTGATCTCTGGGCTGTTTTGCCTGAGTGAGCTGCAGCCGTCTGCTTCATATGCATCAACTTGTCAGACTCTACCTTTGCGCCACACACTGATGACAACAGAGAAACAGTTTGGATGCTTGGAGAAAAATAGCAGAAATCAAATGCTCTTTGTGGCATATATTTTGATTTAATTCTTTCAGCAATGGCTTTTACAAAATATTTTAATCATGATCATTAGGTAATATTAAGTTCATAATTACTTTAGAGTCTACATAAGCAAATATAATATATTAATGAAATGGCCATGATGTCTTCTTGAGAGAAATATGTCTCAAAAATCCAGCCAAGAGCTTGCAGGGATAGTGAGATATGAACAGAGAAAAAACATACATTGCCATTAAGTTAATATTTCAACAAAAATAATAGTGGTACAAGAATTTGCAAAGGCTAAATAACTGGTAGTTTAAACATATGTATGTAAAGAAACAGAAAAAATGATACTATATTCTTTATGACATCATACAAGTTGCATCTACTTTCAGAATATCCTTTGCTGTTAGGGTATCATTGTGCCTGAAGGAGAACTTGAATGGAATACTTGCCAGGATAAACCATTTGGTGTGAAAAGAAAGCCCTGTAAGAGAAGTTGAAATATTAACTTATCCCATATTTGTCATCAGGAAGTATTTTAAAATTAAACAGTTTTCACCTTGTTTCTCATTTATAATTAGCATGATCCTGTGATGTGAATGTGGTCCTCCCTCTTTCTAATTATGACTGTTAAAAAGAGGCATTTCATGCACATTATAGCAAATTAAGATTAGCAAACAAGTGTGTTCTTTCTGGATATAAAAATCACAATATTCATTCATGTTTGTGAATTTTAATATGATGTAATATGAAAACAAGTGGTCAAAAATTCAACATAAAATTAACTGGAAAATGCGCTACATAAATTGGCAGGGTTTTTGCTTATTTGTTTGTAATACATGACTCAAGTGGCGAAAACTGAACAAACATTTTTTCATTAATTTTAAACAGAAAAGTGCATCCATTTGGGCCCAATTTCATTATCATTTCCTATCTCATAACTTCCTAGGATATCATTATGCCATCGCAAGGGAAAAATGATGATATAATTTGGCAGATTATTTTTGTAGAATATTGCCTGGAGCACCTATAAGCTTGATGCCTTCTCAGTGGAAGCTACTATGGAATTTATGCTTCCTCATGTGACAGAGTTGGACTCAGTTGTGGTTTCCCTAAACATGGCTCTTTTGACCCTTATATTTGACCCTGTAATTAATACTAAGGTTGATAGCTGTATGTCCAAAACACTAAAATCTTTCGGCTGTCCAGTGCCAGCTGGGTCCTGAATCTCAATGGCATTTCAGCACCTACTCTCCAGTTCATTGGACTCACCCAGGACAATCAACAAGGAGATGATGAGGGACAATGACTATCTCAAGGAACCCAGAGAGTCTACAACTACAAGCAAGATAGTCCCATCCATATGCTCCATGGGATCAAAGTCCCCTCTCAATTAGAGGTGGAGTGGGCTTCACCATGCCAGAATCCTCAGGATTGCGGAATGAACTAAATGGACTAAAGTTGACTTTCTGGTATTCTACTATTGAATTATTGTGATTCTAGCAAGGGAAGGAATTATATCATTGATGTGGAGGCAGTGGTCACTGGTGGTTTTGAGGGCATGGAGAGGGAAAAACAGGTGAAATATGACGGCATTTTCAGGACTTAGGAATTGTCATGAATAACATTACAGTGACTGATATCTATTACATATCTTACCATAACCTACAAAATTGTGCAGGAGAGAGTGTAAACTACAATGAAACTACTAACGTGTGCTTAGTGGCAATGTTCCAAAATGTTTTCATCAATTGTAAAGAATTCACTACACTTATGAAGGATATTATTAATGTTGGAAAATGTGGGAGGTGTAGGGAGCAGGGCATATGGGAATCCCCTATATTCTTATGTAACATTTATGTAATCTAAATATCTTTTTTTTAAAAATAAAAAAATAGTTAAAAATGTATATGGTAATGTTTGTGTTGTCATCAGATTTGGAGCCATATAGTATTCCTTTTAAGAATGTGACTGAAGTCACCATGTTTAAATTAAGAGACTTCACAGATAACATTGAGCTAAAGTCTCCCTCTTTCTATAATTTCTAGGAATCTATATCTTTACTTTGATAGAAAATTTGGGATGGGTTGCATTGGTCATTAGGGATTCATGGCTCCACATCCTCATGTACTATTTTCTGAGTGTGTTGCTATTCTTGGATGTCCCCTCTTCATCAGTTGTCATCCCTAAAATGTTGGTCAATTTCCTGGCATTGAATTAAATCATTTCATTTCATGGGTGTCTAATGAAGATAGCGCTTTTTGTTATTTTGGGGACTACTGAGTGTTTTCTGCTGGCTTCAATGGCTCATTGCAACCCACTGTTCTATTCAGTTAACATGTCACCCAAGTCTATGTGCCACCCTCATTGCTTCCTATCTTGGTGGTATTTGGCATGGTACTATATACACTGCGATCCTTTTTTGGTCTATCATTCTGTCCATTCAATGAAATTGAGCATGTGCTATGTGACAGCCCTCCACTTCTTGCTATTTCCTGTTCTAGTACTCATATCAACAATCTTCTACCCTTCTACTTTGTGTGATCTACTGAGATAATTACTATTTTGATAGTCATGATCGCCTATGTTTTCATTCTGATGACCATTCTGAGGATGCATTCTGCCGAAGGGAGGCAAAAAGTCTTTTCCATGTTTCGCTATCACCTAAATGAAGTGCCAGTTTACCATGGGACAATATTCTTCATGTATGTGAGGCAAAGTTCTAGCTACACTTTGGACCATAATATGATAGTGTATATATTTTACACTTTTGTGATTTCTATGCTGAATCTCATAATCTATAGTTTGAGGAACAAAGATTTAAAGAGGTAATGTAAAAATTTTTTGAAAGAAATTGGTGCATAAGTAAAGTATGTTTAGCATTGAGTAAAGGTGAATAAATGTAGAGGGTCAGTCCATATCTCTCTGGTGAGAAATGAGAGAAGAAAATGTCTTATTTTCAGTTAATATGGCTTACATATCCCAGAATATTTCCAAGGAAAGCATTAATCCACACTCCAATGCAACATTTTACAAATGTAGATAAATTGTGTCAGCTGTGTGCCTATGATTATGTTCAAAATAATATATTAAATATTCATTGATAAAACCATGTTAGTATTGTCTGTCTTTGTGTAATTTTATTTTAATTAACTATAATTAAAGGACTTCTACTCAGGATTTGATGGCTTGATATAATCTCATCTTGTTTATAGTAAATCCTCGGTTTTTATTATGAAATGAATTGTTCTTCCACAATCCCTGTGAATGACCTCCCAAATGGTAATTACTTAAGCCATGTACTCATTCTCTGATCTATCCTCTGGAGATGCCTTTTGCAATGTTTGGATCAATGCTATAAGTATTTATTCCATTATTTCATTCTCACCGTCCAGTTACATAAATTGATGAGATTCATTCTGAATTTTCCCAAAATATATTGATGATGTGATAGTATTTATTGAGTGTATAATTAAAGCTCTGGGGAAAAAAGTAAATTTGAGCCTTATTTAGCCTGGTTTGTCAATTTTTTTCTAAGATTTGTTGACATGAAGACATATTGTAGAAATGTACTTGTCATTCAGTGAAATTTCCTGTTTCCCAGCAGGGATACTTAGCCTATGTCTCTACCAGATCAATCCCATTAGAACAAACTTATCAAAGAGTTCATTCTGAAGTATGAAGTTGAGATACACTACAATAATTTTCAAGACCTCAATCTCTATTCAATTTTGCAACAGAATTCATGTAGTTCTTTGAAACAACCACATGTTGATAGTATGCATTCAATATATTTTCATAATTCCTCTAAAACCAACAACAAGTAAATTTTCAGAGCTATAACACTAATTATAATGTGGATAACATGCAGTACTATGAAGCAATTAAGCTACCATTAGCAACATCATATTAAAGTTAACTTTCTTGATTATAATCATTTCAGATTATTTTTCCCATATAAAGAACAAAACTACTTCTAAAGTATTTCTAAATATCAAAATCTTACAATAATTAAAATATTTGCATAATTCTGGGATCATGTTAAAGGCTTCTAACTTTCAAATAATGATTTAAAATTGTTTAGAAAAAGTTCCAAATAAATTGATTCCCTGGTTTATCAGTTTCTTTCAAATTAACAATAACATTTCTGTAGGAAAGGAAGTGATGAATGCTAGGAGTAAGGATGTACTAAATTGTTCCTAAAAATAAGTGGCTAATACTTCATTCAGCAAATAATACAAAAATAGACATCAGGTTAACATGCTTGAAATTCTCCATTTTTACCCTAAAAGTTGAATCCAAGTGGTGAGAAATAGCATTCTCCCATAATTTTCTCTCAAAATTCAACATGGAGTAATTATTTCATTTTCAAGTTAAAAACTTCCACTTTTCATGTCTCACCTAATTATGTTTTTCTCTAGTTTGAATTTCTCTTTTGTATCATTTAGCACAGTCATTATATCATATTTATTGTGGATATTTGATTGCTATCTAGCTCTACCACTTCACTGACATTGTAAATTGCATAAAGACAAGAATTTAGTCTGATTGTCCACACAGTTGTATCACCAGTACGTAGTAGGAACTTAAACATGTAGTTTACTGAAGAAATATTTTTGATTGAATGTTGATTGAAGTAATAAGTAATAGGGAACAGCAATTGTAAACAGTAATATGCAGCTTTGTATTTCTTGTATATTATATAGGTACATTACAAATAGTAAGTCATTTATCCACATAACAAATGTAAGAGGTATTTCTATTATAACCTATAATCACAGTTAAGGAAACAGAGACACATAAACTCTAAGGCTTGTGCTCAAGTCCACATAGCTCTAAGAATGATACAAGGATTCAAAACTGAACTTCCTGGCTGCAGAATCCCTGATTTAAGCACATTAGTGCACAGAAAGAAAGAATGGGCTGATTTTTTTACTATGCTAAATGCATTATCAGGCTTCCAGAAAATGTCATATGAAGTAGTGCAGTTTTCATTTCGTCAAGCCAGAAGCAAGAAAGAAAGGGAAATTATGTAAGAAATATTGGGGAAAATAGTTTCCACTGGATTTGAGAAATAATTGAACTGGATGATGCATAAAGAATTTGCATTTTTGAGCCTAGAAGATCAATTTATTGGAGATAAAGGATGAAGAAGAAGCAGAATTAATAGTAGTAGAATAAGAGGAAGAGGAAGGAGGAGGAGGAGGAAGAATAAGTATAAGACAAAGATGAAGAAGAAGAAGAAGAAGAAGCAGCAGCAGCAGCAGCAACAGCAACAGCAGAAGCAATATAAGAAACAGAATTTCAACTGGATCATCAGTAGAGTCAATATAGCTGATGAAGAAAGAATTAGTGAACTTGAAGAAAATACAATAAGGAATAACAAAAAAGAAAATTCTTTACACACACACAAAATGAATAGTTTCCAACTGATGTGAAAAATAGCAAACATTTAACATACATATATATGTATACAAAATATACATATATTGCAATAAGAATACAGAGGGGGTGCATCAGGCAAAGTATTAAAGGAGATAATGGCAAAAACATGCCTAAAAATAAGAAAAGACATAAAACCACAGGTCCAAAAATGTTAAAAAAACTCCAGGAATGATAACTACAAATAGCAAATCAACCATCAAAAAAACACATAGAGCCACTGATCTCACTGCTGAAAAACTAATACAGGTAGAAAATTATGAAGGCAGAGGAAAACACATATCATGTACAAAAGAAAAAACATGAGAATTATACCAGACTTGTCATCAAAAATATTACAGCAAGAACATAATGGAAGGACATGTTGAATTATTGAAATATATTAACTGTCATTACAGAATTCATTAGCCACTGAAATATCTTTCAAATACAAAAACAAAATAAAAACATTTTCAGGAAAATTAGCACACACACATACACAGAAAGAAATAATTTATAGCTAGTAGTTTTATACTTCAAATATTTCCAGGCAGTAGGATTAAGAAAATAGAAGGACTCTTGCATCTACTGAAATAATTAATAACACTGAAAATGTAAAATTCAAAGGAAATATATCAAATATTGGATATTTAAATATTTAATTGCTTTAACTATAGTTAACTAATGGAACTTAGGTTGGTTCATTTTGGGGTTTGAGCAATAAATATAAATTTTATGACAAAATTATCACAAAGATGGCATAGTTAAAAATAACAGGCCATAAAGATAGAAAGATCCTCTAAATATAAGAAAAGACAAATATACTTTCAAGATGAAGAATAACTCAAAAAGGCATACAATTAGGGAAAAATGCTTATGAAGGATGTACAACTAATTGCAAATAAAAATAAAGAGAAATATCAATAAATAGATACAATAAACATATTTTTATATATTTTATGCAAAAAAAGACACATTAAAGTAATTTTATTTGTTATTGATATATGATAAGGTACACTTTTAAAAATAGAGAAAGCATTAAAAAATGAAGACTTTATAAGACATAAATATAATGAATATTTGATTAAATAATTTTTAATTACCAGAATGTTTTACACTTAAAATAGAGGTTGACATTTATTTTAAATATTCCAATAGCATTAAGGAAAATAACCAGATATAATCTTACAGAGAAAGTCTTAATATAAATTTCAAAATAAAACAAATTTTATATTTCTATTGCTTGAAGTCAAACAATACATCTATTTACAATTATGGAAGCTTAAATAACCAAAAAGTAAAATTCTTGAAAAATCATAAAGTACTTTTTAAAATATAATTTGATTAGCAGTGTTTAATTTCTTAGACTGCTTATAGAATTTACAATGAAATGGGTTTGCTTTACAAAATTGGAAAATATTCACTCCTAGTTTGAGGCCATGGAAATGCCCAAATCAAGGCATAATGAAGTCATTGCTCACGCTGAATACTGGGGTAAAGTTTCCACCCTTATCAAGCACTAGCATGGTGGCCAGGCTCTAGGTCCTCATCTCATCAAGCATTGGGGTGGCACCCAGAGTTTCCTCAATCCCCCAGGAATCTGAGAAAACTTGGGTGGTAACACTTTTCCTGAACAACGGGTCAGAAGGCCTGCCCTGTCCACATGCTAGTGCATACTCACCCTTTCCAAACACCAGTTGTCTTGCTCATTTAATTTAAGAAGATATCTTTGGTCCAGAGATCAGCCTACAAGGTTGTGCCTTTGAAATGAGATTTCCTTTAATCTGTTCCTCCTCTTTCCCTTATAGTCCAGGCTACCAATGGTTCTGTTCATAGAGCACTTGAAAAAAGCTTGTCAGTATTGCATATACTGCATAGAGGTCAAAACTTGCATACAAAAGAACTTTCCACAGACCCTTTGGGGATAACTGCATTTCCAATTCTGACTTGCACTGAATTGCCTGACTGTATTCTTATTCAGTTAAGTCTTTATATGGAGTACTATTCTTTGAGAACTTGGTTTCTGGAAGCTCAGAATTTTCCAAACCATCAATTTCTGGTTTCTTTGTGCCCAGGAGTTCAGTTCTTAGCTTATCCTTTTGCATTTCACTATAAGCTTCAACGAGTAAGCAGGCTGTACTTTCCACATTTACCTTGGAAATTTACTCAGCTAAAATTTCAAGCTGGTCAATTTCAAATTCTGTCTTTCATCTGTCATGAGAACTCTTATTTGCCAAGTATTCTGCCACTTTAATAAAAAGTTCACTTTTCTTTCAGTTTGCAATGTCATAGTCATCATCATAAGGCCTCATCATAAGTACCTGTAGCATCCATGTTTTTACCACAAGTCTCTTCCAAGCAATCTAGGCCTTTTCTATCAAACATCTCACAATTCTTCCAGCCTCTACTCCTTAACCAATTCCAAAGCCTTTTCTACATTTTTGGTATTTGCACTAGCAGCACCCGATTTTTCTTGTAACATCATCTGTTCTAATTTCCTGGACTGTTAAAATCATATACCATGAAATGAGTTGTTGTTAAATAATGGGAAATCGTTAGCTTGCAGTTTGAGGCCATGAGACTGTCCAAATGAATGCATAGTAAAGATAATGCTTTCTTCTTGAGAACCATTTCCCTGTAATTCTTGGCTCCTTTGCCACATGGCAAGGAATATGGCAACTTCATCTGGTCTTTCCTTTCTCATACAAGTACCGTGTATTTTAGCCACTTGCTCTTGTGGCTTTCTATGTCTGTGTATTCATCTTGTTTATAAAGGACTCCAGTAAAATGATTAAGACCCACCCTGGGCTATGCCCTAACTGAGGGAGCCTCATCTAAAATCCTACTTGCAATAGGTTTACCCCAATAGGAATGGGTTAGATTTAAGAAGATACTTTTGTAGGAAACATAAAGCTTAAAACCACCACAAGCTGAGACAAATAAAATTGCATTTTCAGATAATGTAGAGGATAGTTTCTTTAAAAATGAAACCTTAGCACTCTACCTCATTAAAATTTAAGAGACGCAAGAAAATATTAATTCCTTGAAAATTCTTAGCTTTACAATATTTTTGTAAATTTTATTGGAAATTTCAAAATAAATGGGGCAAGCATAAACTCAAGAATTGATATATTTTCAAGGAACTTGAAAAAAATGGAACTCAGGATAAAGGGAATGATTTTATGAAATACATAGAATTCTGACCAAGTGCTTTTTGTACCTTATTGACAAGTCACAAAAATGTAGGTTTTTCAAATATTTAGCAGTTAGACCCCAAACAAATATTACTGCATTCAGATTTTTAACCTGGAAAGTTTACAACATTTCAGGACCAAAGCTTTGCAAGAATGTCTTTATTTTGCTTATGTACCAAGAACACAGCCAACTGACAGTTTTAAATGACAAAGAAATTACCAAAGATTTTACTGATAAATGGAAATGGACAGCTACAAAAAATTATTAGAAATAACCAAAATTTGTTTATATATGCAAAACATGCATACAGACACATATTGGAAAATATAGGCAAGCATGCACAACACTCCCATTAATCATTAGGGCATTTTTATTTCATGTAATACTTTTCACTATTTCCAAATTCTTTTCATGGTTAATGGAAACAATGTTGTCTATAACTTAATGATCTCATAATAGCTTACTTAGCCTTTTGCCTAAGTGATTAAAACAGTAAGTTTTTTACTTTTAAAGATTTCTGTGTTTATTAAAGGTTTTAACCAACAGTGATTTATAAACACCAGTGAATGTCAATCATTAAAAAACCATTTTATATTCAAAATATTGCAAAAATTTATATTATGATAATGGCCAACATTTATTTTACCACATCAAGTCCTTTTTATTCCCCATCTGATAACTCTATAATAAATATATGGACCTGGAATTATTATTTATCTCATATTTTGAGGAAATTGAGACTTAAAATAACAGTGATTTGTTAGGAGTCATATAGCAAAAGTTATAGCAGATCTAGAATCTAAATGGGGCAATGCCTAATTTTAAAATAAGAATCCTTTACCACTGCTCTATTTCTTCTCTATATATTAAATGGATATTGTTTGGAAATAATCATTTTGCCGAAATATAGCAATTCTTAATAATAAAATTCTCTGAAATTGGAACTTGTATGGGGATTTATGTAAAATAATATAAAGATGACACTACATTTTATTAACTGCACATTACTTTTTCTTAAAAAAACACATATATGTTGATGACAGGTTTAACACATACCATGATTTCCAATTTCAAAATGCATTTCTAAAAACATTCCTGGATATATTCAAGATCATGTTTAGTCAAGTAAATAATGACTCAACAAATATACAAACTAAATGATTCATGTATTTTAGGGATAATATAAGTAAATATCCACTAGGACAAATGAAAAGATGTGCATGACTGTTCACTGTCATTTCAAGTGCCTGGGGCCCTCTCTCTTCTGCATGACTCTAACCAGAGAGTTTTTCACTTTTTTATTCCTAAGACTGTAAATGAGTGGATTCAACACTGAGATCACCATAGTATAAAACACAGAGGCCACTTGATCCTTCCCCAAGGAATAGGACTTCTTTGGTTTTAAATAAGTAAAAATCATGGTGCCATAAAGGAATAGTGGGAAATTAACCCAAAATGATAAATGTCATATGAAAAGCCTACATTTACTATCATAACCAAAGGTAGAAGACAAAGTTTTCCCCCTGAGTACAGGGACAATAAAAGGATGCCCAATATAACCAATGTTATTCAATATTGTAGCAGAAGTTCTAGCCAGAATAATTATGCAAAGAAATGAGATAAAAACATCCAAATTGGGAAGTAAATCAGGAAGCAAATCTCTCCCTATTTGTAGATGGCATGACCCCATATATACAGAAAATTATGAAAAATCCACAGCAAAGCTAATATAAAGAATAAATTAATTCAGCAAACTGGCTGGGTAAAGAACAGCACCCAAAATCAGTGATGTTTCAATAAAACAGTGATGAACAGTTTGAAGAGAAAATTAAGTTAAAAGATGATTTACAATAACAGCTAAAAATCAAACACACAAAGAAAAGTATGAAACAATGCTGAAAGTAATAAAAGAAATCCAAAATAATGGAAGGACATCCCATGTTCAAGGATTGGACACTAAATGCTGTTAAGATATCACTTCTACCCAATGTGAGTTTTAGGTACCATACAATCCCAATCAAAATTCCAAAACCTTTCTTTGCAGAAATGCAAAAGCCAATCATCAAATTTACATGGGAGGGTAAAGGTTCAGAAATAGACAAAACCATCATAAAATAGAAGAAGGATGGTGTAAGAATAACACTTCCCAATTTTACAAGTTATTAAACAGCTACTGTATTAAAAATCATGATAATGGCACAAGTGCAGAAATATAGACCAATGGATTTGAATTGAAAGTTCAGAAATAAACTCTCATGACAATGACAAAGTGATTTTTGAAAAAGTTGTCAAGTCCACTCAATGTGAAAGAATAGCCTGCAACGATGGTGTTAGGAAAATTGGATAGCTACATGCAAAATACTGAATGAGGACCACTACCTCTCACCATATAGAAAAATTAACTAAAAAGGAATGAAATATTTTAATACATATAACAAAATTATAAAACTTTGTAAGGGGTTGTATTTTATACCCCCAAAATATGTTCTTAATCTAAATCCATTCCTGTGGTTATGGGTTTTTTGTAAATAGGACATTTGAAAGATCTTATTTTAGGTCAGTTGTGGCCAACTGTATCAGCTTGGGATTTAATCTGATTACTTGAGTCTTCTATAAAAAGAGTGAAATTCAGGCATCGAGAGACAGCATTACATGAAGTTGAAACTAAATAGAGCTGAAATGAAAAATGAGAAGGCATAGCCCTGTGCATTGCCATGTGATAGAAAAGCTGAGGATTAAGGGTCACTGTCAGCCAACTTTAGGGAAAAATGAATGACCTCCCTGATGACTCAATTTTGGCCTTCTCCCAGACTCAATACTATAAGCCAATAAATTCTCATCACTTAAACCACCCTACATTATCATATTAATTTTAGCAACCAGGAAAGTAAACCAAACTCCTGCAAGGAAACATAAAGAAACCTTTCAAGAACTTGTGTTA
>JAQZBX010023186.1:0-18992 GCA_029593785.1 Cabassous unicinctus | reverse complement strand
ATAATATGTTTTGGAGAAGATGTGGAATATGGGAACACTTGCTCATTGTTGGCAGGTATGTAAAATGATGCTAGTGCAGCTGCTGTGAAAAATAATTTGGAGATTCCTCAGAAAGTTATGTATAGAAATAACACATGAAACAGAAATCCCACCTCTAGATTTACATGCAGAATTGAAAACAAGTACTTGAAAAGGGATTTGCACCCCAATATTCAGTGTGGCATTTTTCACTATTGCCAAAAGATGGAAGCAAATCACATGTCCATTAACTGATGAATGGTGTGATATATATATACAGTGGACTAACAAAGGAATAAAAATGAGTTTCTGAAACATGTGACTTCACGGGTGAACATTGAACACCTCATGTTGAGTGAAATAAGCAAGACCCAAAGGACAATTATTGTATGATCTCACTCATATGAAATAATTAGAATATGCAAAGACAGAGTTAGAAAATAGAATACAGGTTATCAAGGCCATGTTAAGGTTGAATAACCATGTGCATTTCCATGTGATAGAAAAAACGAGGATTAAGAATCACCAGCAGCCAGCCTTAGGGAAGAATTCTTAATTGATACAGATATTATGATTGCAGTGATGGAAAAGTTTGGTAATGAATGGTGTTAATGGTAGTACATCACAATTTAATTTAACAAATGAATTTTATATTTACAAGTGTTGAAAATGGAAACTTTAATATTGTATATATGTTGCTAGAATAAATATTTTTAAAACATAGAAGTGTGCAATGCAAACAAATGAAATCTATGTAAACTTTTGGACAACCGCTAATAGTATAATTAGAACAGTAGTTTTCATCAATTGTAACAAAAATACCATACTGATGCAAAATGTTAATAGTAGGGAAAATTGCATTTATAAGGAGCATATATGGGATCTCTGTACTTTCTGCATGATTTTTCTGTAAATCTAAAACTTTTCTAATGAAAGAAGAAAAATATATATACCTCAACATGAAATGTAAGTACTGTAAAATTGTCTAATTCCATTTAGTCCTTGTCATTTAAGCTTTTGTTTCCTGATATTTTACTTTTACATATATATACAACGCTATTTTTGTTGTTGCACACAATTGTCTTTCACAGAAATTACATATATTTCCCAGGCCTTGCACCTTTCATTTTTGTGTGTGTGTGTAGCTTCAATATTTACTCTGACATGGTTCTCTTCAGGCTTAAGTACTTCTGTTAATTTATCTTGCACTGCAGGACTTTTGGCAACAAATTTACAAGGTTTGATTTCTTTTAAAAATGTTTCCATTATCACCCCTATTTTTCACAAATATTTTCATGAGCTATAGAATTACTTTTCTTTTTGCCTTTTCATACTTTGTAGATTTTTTTCCCTTCTGGTTGTTCTGCTTCTCAAGAGAAGCCAACCTTAATTGATATGTTCCCACCCTTCAACTTCCAAAATGTTCCCCCCTCCCTCCTGATCCTTGCATGTCATGTGTTCTCCTTGCCCCACCTTGACTGCTTTGAAGTGCTTCTTTGTAGCTTGATTATGATGTGCTTCTCTCTGTGTGTTGTATATGCCTGTGTATGTGTGTCTGAGTTAGCATATTGGATTTATCCTGTTTCTGAATGTTCAGAATTTCTAAGAATTTAAACTTATTTTCCCCAAAACATTATATAAAATTTCAGCTACTTTTTATTCATTTTTTATGACCCATTTGGAGTCTCTTCTTTGTTAAACAGTTTTGTTGTTACTGTTTTTCTCTTAGCTCCTCATTTTGAAAAACATTTATTGATTGGCTTTCAAGTTTACTGATGCTCTCTCTGCAATAGCCTTCAACTGCAGTTAAGTCCTTCTGGCAAATTATTAATTATCATATATTTAACTTTTCCTTTCTAAATGTTCATTTTTATTACACATTTTTTGTTGTGATTTCTCATCTATTTCCACATTAGGATCATCTTTTCCTTAAATCATTAAAACTTATGTGACTACAACTGCAAGCAAGATAGTCCCATCCATTTGCCCCATGGGATCTAAACCAGCTCTCACTTAAAGTTGGAGTGGGCATCACCTTCCCAGAATCCTCAGGATTGGGGAATGAACAATGGACTAGAGTATACTTACTGTTATTCTACTATAGACTTATTGTGATTTTAGCAATGGAAGCACTTTTATCATTGATGTGGAGGCCACTGGAAGTCCTGAGGGGAGGAAGAGGGGAAAATAGGTGTAATTTGGGGGCATTTTTGGGACTTGGGAATTGTCCTGAATGACATTACAATGACAGATACAGGCAATTATATATCTTGTCATAACTTACAAAAATGTGCAGGAGAAAGTGTAAACTACAATGTAAACTATAATCCACACTTAGTGACAATGTTCCAAAGTGTGTTCAATTGTAGCAAATGTACCACCCAAATGAGGAAGAAACCAGAAATAATATGTTCAAGGCAATAAAAAGCTGGCATTTGATAATTAATGTGGGAAAATATGGGAGGGCTATGGAGTGGGGTATAGGGGAATCCCCTATATTTTTTTATGCAAAATATATGTAATCTAAGTATTTTTTTTTAAATAAAAAAGTATTTAAAACACACACACACACAAACAAAAACAACAAAAAACCAGGTTTGAAGCTGTTTTAAAATCCTTAGGTTGCTAATTAGAACTATGGGAGCATCCTGAAGTCTGTTTCTATCAATTTCTTTTTTTAATTAATATGGTTCAAAACTTTCTTACTTTGTTTTATGTTCAGTGATTTTTTTAAATTTTATACTGTATTTTGTGAATGATGCCTTTTAGGGACTCTGGATTATGTTGGTTTTCTATAAGTGGTTTTGTTCTGGCTGGAGATATATTACTGGCAATGTCATTTGAATGTTTCACACTTCATTTTGTTCTTTGTTTAGGATGATCTATTTGGTTTTGGCCTCAGTCTTATGACATGGCTCTTACACCAGGGCATGGTCTTTACTTCTGTAAGGAAAGTAAATTTGGTCTTAACTTCATGCCTATTTTAATAATGACTAATGTCATTCTGGTTGGGCCATAATCCAGCTTTTCCCAGCTAGTCATGAACCCTGGCATTCATGTTCTGCTTTCATCATGGTAGCAATGACTCTACCTGGTGATTAATGTCTGCACAACTAAGAACCTAGAAGGAATCCCAGGAATGATATTTGAGGTCCCTCCTTTTGATACCTATCTTTAATGTTCCAACTCCTTCAAATGGTGGAAACTCCAATCTTTGCCTCTTTGGATCTTTTAAGACCGTTATACTCTGCTTGTTCTCTGCATTTCACCAGTCAACAAGGAGTACAGAAAGGAAAAGTAAAGTGAGTTCCTTCTCATATATTTCCATTAACTTATTAATAACTGACCTGTTATGCCTGTTTTTTTAATACCAGAAAACAGTTCACATCTGCATTTTCCTCAAGTTTGGAGATGTTTGTGATGGCAAGGAAATTCTTCTACCACTTACACTATCAATGCAGAAACCAAAATCTGACCAATGATTTTAAATATCTTCTGATTAGAATGACAATATAGCTCATTATATTTTTCCTTATGTTTCATTTCTCCTTTCCTTTCATGGATTATTCTTGCTTTTTATTTTGTTTCATGAAAAATGGCTTTTCATCTTTCCTGTCTTTTTTGATTATAACTTTTCTCCTTTGAATTCATTAATTGCTGTTTCAGCTTCACCATTTGTTTTATCCTAATGTTTTAGGTTGAATTCATTGGTATTTCTCTACAACCTAGATATAATCAATTACATATTTTAATTTTTTTATATTTTAAATAATATAGGAGTTAAAGATTTACATTATTCAACTGAGTACCACTTTATATACAATTATATGCATAATTCATATTGCTATCTATTGTATAAATTACTCTAGACTTATATATTTTATTTCCTATTTGACCTAGAATAAATTAAAATTGGATTTTTTCAAATTGAAAAGTCTTTCATTTGATATTTTGAATATTAATTTTAAAATTTATTGTATTTTTGTCAGATAATGTAGCTCCTTTAAGTTAAATTTGAAATATTATTAAAATTTATGGATTAATTGTAATCAGTTTGTACAAGTGACTCATAGATGCAGGGCAAGAAATTTTCAAGTTTTGGCATGCAAATAAGCAATTATCTAATATTTATTCACAGTTTATAAATTTGGGGAGTTGGCTTACCTGCTGGATTAAATACTAGATATTTCATCATGCCACTTCATTTTATCCATTTATTCACTAAATAATCTATTGAATATCTACAATGTACCAAGCAATGTCTACACAGTATAGCAAAAAATATAAAGTATTTAATTCTTGGAGATTTATTCTAGCTGGGAGCTATAGAGAAATATACATAAGTGAGAGATATGACATGTTAGAATGAGAAAAGTACTATATAAAAATTGAAATGTAAGATGGAATAGGGAGTGAGAGATTCAAGATCAAAGGCATGAAGAAGCAACCAGAAATAATATGTTCAGGGCACATAAAAAGCTGGCATTTGATAAAAGACTTGAAAGAGAGAAGTGTTAATCAAATAGGCACATAGGAGGAAAGTATATACAGGGAGAACACCAGCACAAAGTCCCTGTTCATGGGGGTGGGACATGCAGTTTAAGGAGAAGCAAAAAGGTCTATCAAAAGTGTCATTACATTGTTAATAAACAACCAAGAACATGTATGTGATATATTCTATGGAGAAAAACTAAATGGAGGGGGTATATGGAGTCAATTGGGCTTCTTCATATAAAAAACAATTTTCAGGGAATTCTTCAGGGAGAATATTACATCTGAGCAACCTGAAACAGATGAAGTAGGGAGTCATGCAAATACTTGGAGGGAGTCATGCAAATACTTGGAGGAAGTGGGGTTCTGGCAAATGGAACTGTAAAAACAACTACTGGATATTACTTATTTTGTGTCCTTTTCTTGCAATGTTATATATCACTTTATTTTAGTAAAGATTGATTTAGAAATATATTATGTTTTGTATTTTGACTCAATCTGATAGTCTTTTTCAAAGGAATTTTTCTTCATAATAAATATAAAATTAACATTTTTTAACATATGAAATTTCATTATACTAATATTTCAAGTTTCATATTTCATATTTCAAATATTTCAAATTTTCATATTTACAAATCTAAGTTAGTTTATATTTCCTGTAAATGGCTGGCTCGCCCAGAAAACAGATTTAATATCAGCCAATCAGCTTTTGTGAACTCCCTATTTTTATGCCAGCTAATTCACTCATTGCTAAGCATCTGTCACCAGCAACCATATTAGGAGATGTAGACTGCATTAACCAATGAAAATTTCTTCTCAACACACTCCCTTTTTCTGCCTATAAAAGCCTATTCTTTTTGTCCAGAGGAATTCCTCTCTACCTTGTGGGGATTGGACTTTCCCCAATTCATGAAGTGATGCAATAAAATTCTCTGAGACCTAACCAAAATTTTTGCTTAAGTTTTATTTAACACATTATTGTGCCTTCTTTCTTATTGGTTGTCTTTAGTAAGTTGTAGGTAGCTACTCTATTGTCCTTCCACCCTCAAATATCACATGAAAAATCTGAACATTTTTTACAAAACTTTCTCAATTACCCACTAAATTCTTGACCTCATTTTTGAATGGATCATTAATCTTTTAGATTGTGTTTAAATATCCATGTATTAAAGACTCTAATTCAATCCACTGATTTTATTTTCATTGAATAATTTTATATTCCAATAATTCCTGAAATACTTCTTGACATAAAATTTGGTAAAAATATGTTTTTTTTTTCATGTTGAAATAAAGGTATCTTAAAGTTAAATAAGTAGAATTTAAACTCAATACAAATGGTTAACAGGAACATTGCAAGGGCATCCAAGACTTAGCAGACTTTAAAAAACCATCATTAATTTGAAATGTGATATATCAAACATGTTCTACATTGAGTATTTTTATCATCATAAAAAGGAAAATACATAGGAAATTTCAGACACTAGGAGTTGATCATGTGGTGTGGAAGAGAATAAGGGCTTTGGGAATGTCACAAAAGAATGAACAAGAGGAAAAGAAATGCATGGTTCCTTCTGGAAAGATCGGAATTCCTGGGGGACTATAGGGAAGGTACAGAGAGAGAAGCTAGAAAATCTATGGGAGGTACAGCTGAACCAAATATTAAGAGTCTACTAAGTAGACATTTAAGAATAATTTTGTATGAATAAAATATATTACTGCTTCTTATCATGACAAGTAATGTGTGGTATATTTTTTCTCCTACGGACACAACAGCAGGAAAATAATAATTTTAAAGGAACAAATAAATGTGCAAACTACTTTAACTTTTTCTGGACAATTTTCTATAGAAGAATACATATTCAATGCAATTGAAAAATAAAATAACATGCAAATTAGAATCAGGAAATATTAATAAGGTGTGAAAGCCTTAACTTTTCACATAATTATTAAAATTGAGCATTGTGCTTGGAATGAATGAATAAAATCTCTGGTAGAAAAAAAATGAATAAAATAAAATCAGTTTAATAAATCTCAGGGCTGATGAAAAATTTTCAGGGAAACAAATCTTAATCAGATGTGATTGAAAGGAAAACCCTTATATAACTTAAATAAGGAGTGAGTGATTAGGTGGCAGGAGCTTCTATATATCCCTACATTAATGAAGTTTCAAATTTCATAGGTTGTCCATTTTATGTATTTTATAACATAAATTATTATATTGTAAAGTGAAGGTTGTAGAAGTCAGATCACTGTAAAATAAGGAAGAATAGACCAATTGAAAAATAAATATGTATAAACATACACACACAGATCTCATAACATGAGTGACCATCAGTCAATCCCAAGAATGAGAGCTCATTCTCTTTATAGGAGGTTTCTTTTGGTATATGAGATAAGAGACCTTCCTAACATTTGACTCAAATTATTTCAATCATAATATATATTATAATTCTGTGTATATCTATTTTGATATCTTAATCATTCAAAAAATATACCATTTGAGAAGGAATATGTCCATAAATTCCTATGCCATATTTAATATTTATGCGATAGCAAAAACTGTAAAAATAGTATTTTCAACTAAACTACCATTTATTGAGCACTAGTATGTATATGGCTGTCCAAAAATCATAGAAAGATACAAACATGAGTATGATAAGATTTTTGATCTTGATGAACTCTCACTGTGTTTTCACAAATAAAAAAAGAAGAAAATTATCATTATATAGCATTGGTGTATATATTCATCCATGTATAAAACCTCCCTACATAAGCCAAAATGGGTCAATATTTACTTCCATGTTTTATACTGCTACATTTGTTAAATGCTGCAAGAAACACAAATATGAATAAGCAAATTCTGCTCTCAAGGAGATTACAGTATTCTTGGAGAGAAAAAAAAATTAAACAGACACACACATATACAACTATTTTATTTTAAAAGTGATTCATCAAATTTATCCTCAATTCCTTTCAATATATATTTCAAATGTGAAGGTCCAAGTCATTCCTTTGATTATTATTCAATCTTTCATGCAGTAGAAACAGTACTCAAGGATATTCCCTTCCTTAACGTCATTTTGTAATTATTCTGCAGCTAGTACTTCACTTATCTACAAACACACATGCACATATTTGTCTATTAAATCTTTGAAGTTAGAGAGTGTCAGTATAGTTATGTAGGTATTCATTGCTGCAATTTTCTTAATGGAGAACATACTCTACTTCTTAAACAGATCACTTGTATATGCAATTAAAACTCAAAATCAGGGGAAGATGGCTTTAGATTAGGCAGATAATGATCAGATCTCTCACAAAATAATGGGAAAAAAGTCAAAAGCTGACTGAGGGACCTGCTTTGGGGTTCAGCAGATCAGGAAATTTCTTCACAATTCCCAGGAGAGTGAGGAACAGAGAGAGTTGAAGAAGCCAAAACAACAAACTGCGAGTTACTAAATGTTCCAACTGCAGGGAAGGGCTCTCCTTCCCCATCTCTGAGATATTCAACAGGGATAAAACCCCTGGCTCATTTCAGCTGACTGAAAGGGGAGCAGATATCTTCCTCCCTGTTAGCTGTTACAAGGGAAAAAGGAGGGGGAGTCAGGGCACTTTCTTCAGTGAATTTGGCCCATGGATCCCAATTTGAATCTTAGATCTGGCCAGAAGAAAACAATGGAAAACCAAGGTACACCTCTATGGAAAGGTGGCCCAATGAGTGACATCTGCTGGCTAGTCTGGGAATTACATGGACAAAAATTAGTTTTTGAGCTCTCTTTGCCCCAACACTGGGAGAAACCTTGTGACCCATTAGTGAGTCCCTGGTATGGCTTTGATAACTTAACCTGGGCTATTTTAAAGACCTGTGATAAGTTGAACCAAATATCAAAGAAGAGCTGTGAAAAATAATAATAGGCAATTGAGAGAAATTGGCCATAAGTGTAAATTCAGCAACATATCAGATGCCTAGACATCAAAAGAAAATTACAAGCCATACTAGGAAACAGGAAGAGATGGCCCAGCCAAAGGAACAAACAAAAGATTCTGAAGAGATTCAGGATTTAAGACAATTAATCAATGGTAATCATTCAACTCTCTTAAATCACTTAAAGAAAACATGAGTAAAAAAATAAAGGCTATTAAGAAGACACTAGGGGAGCATTAAGAAGAATTTGAAAGTCTGCAAAGAAAAGTAACAGACCTTATGGGAATGAAAGATATGATGGATGAGATTAAAAATACATTAGGCACATACAAGTAGATTTGAATTGCTTGAAGATAAAATTAGTGATTTTGAAGTCAGAACATCTGAATCGGAAAGGACAGGAGAACAGAAAGAAGAAAATGGAAAAAATGGAACAATGCTTCAGGGAATTGAATGACAAGGCAAAACACAAAAACATACACATTGTTGGTGTTTCAGAAGGAGAAGAAAATAGAAAAGAGGTATATATTAGTCAGCCAAAGGGGTATTGATGCAAAACACCAGAAATCTATTGGCCTATATAAAGGGTATTTATGGGGAAGAAGCTTACAGTCACAAGGCCATAAAGAGTAATTTATTTCCCTCACCAACGTCCATTGCCATATGTTGGGGCAAGATGGCTGACAGTTATTGTGAGGGTTCAGGCTTTCTCTTCCTCCTAACGGTCCTCAGTCCCAGCTTCTTCCAGTCTCAGCTTTAGGCTGACATAAGGCTCATGACACTCCCCAGGGGTCATTTCTTCCCCAGCTCAGCTGCTATGTTCTCTCCACACAGTCAGCTATAGACTACCAGGATTATTTCTCTTCCCAGGCTGTGACTATGGAGCACTCTGTCTTCCTGCATATCTGCTCTGGTGTTCTTCTTCTCTATGTATTTCCTTTCCTTTCTATGTTTGACCATCCATTTATATAGCCTAAAAAGGAGGGCGGTCAAAGACTCAAACTGAGTCACCCTAATGGCATGATCAACTAAAATCCATAATCTTGATTTAATAAAGTAAAAGTGATACCTCTTAATCTAATCCAATCCAATATGCCCAGAGGAACAGACCAGTTTACAAACACAATCCAATATCTGTTCTTGGAATTCATTAACAATAACAAAGTGCCACAGGGCAGAAAGAATATTGGAGGAAATAATGACTGAAAACTTACCAATCCTTATGAAAGACATACATATCAATATCTAAGAAGGACAACACACCTCAAACAGATTAAACACTAATAGATATACCTCAAGTCACCTTCTATTCAGAATTACAAATATCAGAGATAGAGAAAAAGCAAAGCATCAAATACAAGAGAAACTCAATAATATGAAGTGCAGACCTCTCATCAGAAATCATGGAGGAGAGAAGAAAGTGGTATAATGTATTTAAGATATTGAATGAGAAAAACTGCCAAGCAAGAATTCTGTAACTGGCAAAGCTGTTTTTCAAAAATGAAGGAGAGTTCAAAGTCTTCACAATCAAAAACTGATAGGATATGTTACCGAAATACCAGAATTACAAGAGAATCTAAAGGGAGTGCAGCAACCTGAAAGGAAAAAACAAGGGTGAGAGACACAGAGAAAGGTGTAGAAATGAAGCTTATTAGAAAGCATAAAAAAGATAGACTATAGTACAATATGATAACAGAAAGCCAAAGGTAAAAATAGATTAGGTAAGTAAACAATTCAGAAAGGCAATGCTCAGAGGGAAATTTATAGCCCATGCTTACATTAAAAAAAGAAGAAAGCTAAAATTGATGACCTAACTGCACACCTGGAAAAACTAAAAAAGAAAAACAGCAAACTAATCTGAAACCAAGCTAAAGAAAGAAAGAGAAAAGATTGAAGAAGAAATAAATGAAATCAAGAACAAAATAAAACAATAGAGATAATCAATGAAACCAAAATTTGGTTCTTTGAGAAGATCAACAAAATTGACAAACCCTTAGCTAGACTGACAAAGAAAAAAAGAGAGAAGACACAAATAAAACCAGAAATGAGAGGGGGTAGATTACCACTGACTCCACAGAAATAAGAGAGAACATTAGAGGATACTATGAACAACAGTATGCCAAAAAGCTAGAAAATGTAGACAAGATGGACAAATTCCCAGAACTGACTCAGCAAACCAATCACAAGTGAAGGGATTGAAACAGTCATAAAAAACCTCTCAAAGATTAAAAAATCTGGGACCAGATCGCTTCACAGATGAATTCTACCAATCATTCCAGGATGAACTAATACTGACCTTACTCAAGCTCTTCCAAAAATTGAACAGGGAAGAATGCTACCAAACTCATTCTATGAAGCCAACATCACCCTAATACCAAAACCAAATAAAGATACTATGAAAAATGAAAATGTCAGACCAATAACTCTAATGAATATAGATGCAATAATCCTTAACCAAATACTTGCAAACACAATCGAAAGGCACATTTAAAGAATTCTACACCACGATCAAGTGGGTTTTATCCCAGTTATGCAAGTGCAAGTGTGGCACAACACAAGACAATCAATTAGCATAATAAACCACATTGGTAAATTCAAGAAGAAAAACCATGTTTCCTTTGATTTCTGCAGAAAAAGCAGTTGACAAACTACAGTGCACTTTCTTGATAAAAACTCTCCAAAAGATAAGAATAGAAGGAAGCTTTCTCAATATGGTAAATTGCATATATGAAAAATCTGGAGCCAACATTGTACTCAATGGTGAAAGACTGAGAGCTTTCCTGCTGAGACAAGGAACAAGACAAGAATGCCCAATGTCACCATTATTATACGTTATTGTCCTAGAATTTGTAGCTAGAGCAATTAGGCTAGACAAAGAAATAAAATGCACCTAAATTGGAAAGGAATAATTAAAACTTTCACTATTCACAGATGAAGTGATCCAATATCTAGAAAATCCTGAAAAATCACAATGCTACTAGAATTAATAGATGAGTTCAGCAAAGTGGCAGGATACAAAGTTAATATAAAAAAATCAATAGCATTTCTAAATCTACTGATGTGCAGTCTAAGGAGGAAGTCAGAAAAAAAAATTTCCACTTATAAGAGTGAATAAAACAACCGAATATTTTGAAACAAACTTAACCAAGGACATATGGGACCTGTATTCAGAAAATTCCAAAACATTCCTGAAAAAAAAAAAAGAAGACTTAAATAAATGGTAGGACATTCTATGTTCATGGATCGGATCAGAAGACTAAATATCATTAAGATGTCAATTCTACTGATTTACAGATTCAATGCAATCCCAATAAAAATCCCAACACCCTTTAATGCAGAAATCAAAAAGCCAATAACCAAATTTATTTGGAAGGGTAAGTGGCCCAGAATAGCCAAAAATATCTTTAAAAAGAAGAATGAAGTTGGAGGACTCTCACTTTCTGACTTTAAAGAATATTACTTAACTGCAGTGGTAAAAAACAGTGTGGTACTGGCATAAGGCCAAAGAGAGTGACCAATGGACCCAAATCAATAACTCAGAAATTGACCCTTACTTACAAAGCTGTTAAGCACACCCAACTGGGCCAGAAAAGTGTATTCAACAAATATTGCTGGGAGAAAGAAAGAAGACTCCTATCTCACACCTTATACAAAAATTAAATCAAAATTGATCAAGGTCTTAAATATAAAAACAACCATAAAACTCCTAGAAGAAAATTTAGGAAAACATCTTCACGATCTTATGGTAGTTTCTTTAAACCTTACCACCAAAGCATGAGAAAAAAAAGGAAAAATAGATAAATAGGAGCTCCTCAAATTCAACACTTTTGCACCTCAAAGGACATTGTCAAAAGGGTGAAAAGGCAGTGGACTCACTGGGAGAAAATATTTGGCAATCACATATCTGAAAAGGATTTAATATCCATCATATGTAAAGAAAGCATTCAACTCAACAATAAAAAGACAAAATATCTGATTAAAAATGGGCAAAAGACATGAAAAAACAACAGTCCAAAGAAGAAATACAAATCATGAAGAAACACATGAAAAA
Organism: Cabassous unicinctus; assembly: GCA_029593785.1. Taxonomy (NCBI): domain Eukaryota; kingdom Metazoa; phylum Chordata; class Mammalia; order Cingulata; family Chlamyphoridae; genus Cabassous; species Cabassous unicinctus. The sequence continues at coordinate 6,510 of JAQZBX010023186.1, read as the reverse complement.
ATGTTCAACATCACGAGTGATTAGGAAAATGCAAATCAAAACTGCAATGAGATATCATTTCACACCTATTAGACAGCTGCTATTAAAAAGTTGGAAAACTGTAAATGTTTGAGAGGATGTGGATACATAGGAACACTTATTCACTATTGGTGAGAATGTAGAATGGAACAGTCACTGTGGAGGATGGTTTCACATTTCTTAAGGAATTTGAATATCGATTTACCGTGGGACCCAGCAATAACATTGCTAGTTATATATGCAGAAGAACATAGACCAATGACCCAAATAGATATCTGCATACCAAGGTTCATAGCAACATTATACATGATAGCCAAAAGCTGGAAACAACACAGGTGTCCATAAACTGATGAATGGATAAACAAATTGTGCAGTGTACACATGATGGAATATTATGCAGCAGTTAAGAAGAAATGAGTTCCTGAAACATATGACACCATGGCTGAACCTGGAGGACATTAGGTTGAGTGAAGCAAGCCAGACACAAAAGATGTAAAATATAAATATAATATGTGAATTTTGAAGAATTAAATATATGATTGTTTTTCTCTGAAGTTGAACAAATGTAAGTTAATACTACAAAATGTTCATATCAGACAAAAAAATACATTATACTATGTGAAGGAGACCAGGCACAGAGTACTACATATTGTATGATTCCATTTATATGAAATGTAGATACAAATCAATTTATAAAAATGAAATGAGATTAGTAGTTATGTAGATCTGAGGAAGGAATGCTAAGGGGTGTGGAGTCTTTCTTTCTGGAGTAAAGAAATTGTTCTAAATTTTTTTAGATGAATGTCCAATGTTATGATTACATTAAAAGTCATTGATTATACAGTTTGGATTGAATAGCCAGAAACACCAGCTATGTACAGTGGAGGAAGCATACAGAGATTGATCATAGAGGTATTTTCTTGTTTGTTTGTCTGTTTTTATTATTATTATTATTATTATTATTGAAATAATGAAAATGCTCTAATAATGATTGAATTGATGAACAACTATGTGATTATACCAAATACCATTGATTGTACACTTTGGATGAATAGAGTGCTCTATTAATATGTATCAATAAAATTGATTTGTTAAAAAAAAATCAAAATCATGTCTAATCAATTACAGATAAATTATCAACTTTTTTCCATTGCGGCAAAATGTCCCCACATTTTTTCAAGAAATTTCTCTATTATTCAATGGACTCAATAGTGCTTGCACTTCACTGAAATGCGTCAATCATTTTAGTGGGGTTGTCATTTTCTTTATTCTTCCTATATTCTTTTCTGCTTTGCTCCCAGGCTATCAGCTGCCATTTCTTGTACTAGTGAAACTTAGGAGTATGCATATCTCAATTTTCTATTATTCTGCCTTCAATCATGAATTTTACCTGTAGAAACCACAGCAGCTTCTCACTTAAAAGATCACAGAATTATCCTCTTGTGTCTCCAGGAGTGGGTGTGGAAAAGTAGCATTGTTAAACATTGCCAAAGCATTATGTTCTCCTTAAAATATGCCTGCCTTCCATGGAGACTGTTTTATCAGACTGGATTTTACCATCGTTTACTTGACCTTAGGGAAGGGACATAACCAACTGCAGCCTACACATGCATTCCTGTTTCACCTAATGGGTGAAAAGAAAAGGTATATTGCTGAGAAACACTTGTGAAAGTCACAGCCCAGGGATACGAGCTCACTAAAAGATTCAGACCACATCATAGAAATATATACTGTTATCGCAAACAGTAATCTAACCAACACATCAATAAGGTTCCTGTATAACAAGAGTGGGTTGCATCCAAAATAATTGCAATACTCAGACTGAATGTTAGAAGGGGCTTTAAGGAAACACTATGACAACATTAGAGACACAAACAAGGAGACCAGAGGAAATTTTAGGCAATGGAAATTATCTCTACAGGAAACAGAAAATATAGCCTAACTCCTAGCCAAATATATATTATACCTCAAGCTAATGGTCTATTTACCTCAATTCTTTTACCTGACACATCATATCTAGTCTTCAACAATAAATCACAAAGCAAGCTAAAGGCAAAACACAGTGAAAAGATCAGGGTAAGCATCAGAACCAGACATAGATATGGCAGAGTTATTGGATTTATCAAATGATAATTTAAAGTAACTATGATTAATATGCTTATAACTCTAATGGAAAAAGTGGACAACATTCATAAATGGAAGGGTAAGGTAGGCAGAGAGATGGGAAGAAGCAGAGAGATAGGGAGATTTTAAGAAAGAATCCAGAGGAAATCATAGTCAACAAAGCACTTTAATAGAAAGACCAGAAGGGGAAAGAAAGAAAGGCAGAGAAGAAATGTTTAAAATACTAAAGGCTGAAAATTTCCCATAATTTCTGACAGATACCAAACCACATATCTTGGAAGCTCAGAGAACACCCAGCATGATAAATATTAAGATATATAAATATGTTAATATTTTATTATTTATATCATAAAAAACCTCTAGGTATACCATATTCAAACTGAAGAAAATCAAAGACAAAGAGAAAATCTTGAAAGCAACTAGAGTTGATATTACTATGACAAGAATGAATGATACTGTGACTCAAAGGAAAATGAACCGTGTCCCCATATAATTTTGTTGGCCATGCATAATTTCCCAGCAATGAATCACAATACAATGACAAGACATTGGGTCAGGTGTTGATGTCTTTCTTTGTAAAATTTGAAGTGGGACAGGGATGTTAAAATATTGGTTGATCTCATGTAATTTCCAATAACATCAGGTCAATTTTTTTAATTTACAAAAGAATTCCATCAGCTCTCTTCATATTAAATCACAGTAAAAACAAAGAAAAGGTAAAATAAATTTTCTTCTCACTTTAAAACATATGAGATAGTATATTGCTGGACAAAGCATTGAAATTTAACAAAAGAATTCTAGATCTTTCAGCAATTGTGTAAAATGATTTGCTATAATCTACTCACCTGTACAATGAACATGTCAATATATATCTAAGAAGATTTGAATAAATATTAAAGGATGAAACATGCTTATTTTTTCATTAAAATAAATTAAATATAGAATATCTGAAATAGGCAGGACCTACACAGCCATAGCTTATGTAACATCTTATGAGCTAATCTCTAAAAGTTTCCTGGTTTTCTTAGGTATTCAATGGATTTACTGAAGAGAATTAATCAAGATGTTTTTTGGAAAGATACACTGTGATTGAATAAAAAATTTTACGTGACAGTTTATGTATTATTCAAATTTCCTTCCTTAGCATTTTGCAGGAGACCTCAACATATCACATGCAATAAGAGAAAATACATCAAGAAAGATCAATAAAGAATAGAAGCCTTGAATGACACTATAAATCAACTAGACCTAACAGACACATATAGACTTTAGCCAGCAGCAGCATAATGCACATTCTTTTCTAGTGCACTGAGTCATTCTCCAGGATAGATCATTTGTTAGGCCATAAAACAAGTTTTGAAGAATTAAAAAAAAATAATTAAAATAATAGATGGTATTCTCTCTGATCACAATGAAATAAAGCCAGAATACAACCACATAAGAAGAACAGAAAAATTTACAAAAATGTGAAAATGCAACAATGCACTCAAACATAGTGTCAAAGAAGAAAAAAGCAGGGCAAATTAGGTATGTCTTAAGGTGAAGGAAAATGAAGACACAACATTTCATAATTTATGGGATGCAGCAAAGGCAGTGTGGAGAGGGAAGTTTATAGCTCTAAATGTTTACAATATGAAAAATGAAAGATCTCAAATATTAACAAATCCTGACATCACAATTGGAGGTTTAGGGGGAAAAAAGTTAACTAAACAAAAAGTGAGCACAAGAAAGGAAGTAACAAAGACTAGAGTAGGGATAAATGAATTAAGAAATTATGAGCAGGGAGGAGAGAGAGAGAGAGAGAGAGAGAGAGAGAGAGAAGGAATCAACCAAACCAAAAGTTGGTTCTTTGAAAAGATCAATGCAACTGACAAACTTTTAGCTAGGCAAAAGAGAGAGAGAGACAGACAGATAGACAGAGACAGAGGCAGAAAGAGAGAGACAGAGAAAGCAAATAAGTAAAAGAAGAATTGAAAGAGGGGAGAGACTTCCAGGAAGTCAAAGTAGGTAGGCAGAGCTCAATTATCTCACAAACACAAAAACAAAAACAAAAACAAAAAAGGAAGTTCAAAAAGATACCTGAGGGAACTGCTTTGGGGGTCAGCAGAAAAGAAAAGTACTGCACATCATCCAGGAGGAAGAGAGACAGAGAGACAAATAGGCCAAAGGAAAACCATGAGTTACTCTCCCTTGTGGCTGGTACACCACACGCTAAAGACAAATAACCTCAGTAAAACCCATTTCACTGGAGCTAACTGAGTGGGAAAGAACATTCCCAGGAGGAAGAGGGTCTGAAGGAGGGTGGCGAGTGGTTTGTTTTCAGTGAGTTTGGCCAGCTGATCTCCCTTTGAATCTCAAAAGGGATACCATCTAGCACTTAAGCAGCCTCAGGGAGAGGGAAGGGAGGATCTGATCAGGCAGGCTGCTACACCTAACTACCCTGGGAGAGAGGGGAAGGAATTTGGTCCGTGAGGGGATGGACACAGGCACCTAATCAGCCTGGCTTTAGGCAAACTGTTAGAAGCCCAACTGTCCTGAGGGAACAGGGTGGGAAGAGCCAGATAAGTTTTTGGGGGTGTGGGCGGTGGGGAGCATGGGAATCCCTGTAGTTTCTGAGTAATATTTGGGTAATCTAGGCACCTTTATAAAATGTATATATATATAACAAATAACATTTATGTAAACAAATGCACATATATGCATATGTATTTATATATCATTTTACAAATAAAAAAATTAAAAAAAAAAAGAAGTGTATTTAACCTGTGGAGTGGGTGTAGCTCAGTGTAGGAACTCCTGCCTTGTATATACACGGTCCTTGGTTCTATTCCTGGTACCAACTAAGAGAAGGGATCCAGAGAGGATTCACCAGGTTATCAGGCATGTTATGACAAGAAATATATAGATTGAGTTTCTTTTTCATTTTGTTTTTTTTGATCTGTTATTTTTCATTTTTTAATCATTTTTTATTCTTTATTTTATTCATTAAAATGGGGTACCTCACTTGTGGAGGGCAGACTGCATGTCAACTGATTGTTGAGCCTCAACAGCCTGAAAATATCCCTAGGGGCCTAAGAGGCAAGCCTGTTTTTCCTGGGTTATTTTGTTTGTTTGTTTGTTTGTTTTGTTTTGTTTTCTATTTCTTGTCTTATCCTTTTCTTTTACTTATTTTTCTACTTACTTTTTTTCTTTTCTTTCTTTAATTTTTACATATTCTGTTTCTGTTGCTTTTCTTTCATTCCAACCCTTCTTCTCTGGTCTTCATTTTTTTATTTTTCTCTTTTTTTATCTTTTCTTCTCTTATCTTTCTGGCCTTTTAATTTATTATATTTATTTCAATTTTTTTCTCAAAGACTCAGGGATTTGAATGACAACATGAAAAGCACAAACATATGTATTGTAGGCATCCCAGAGGGAGAATAGAAAGGAAAGGGTGCAGAAGGAATGTTGGAGAAAATAATGGCTTAAAATTTCCCAACTCTTTTGAAGGACATGGATGTAAATGCCCAGGAAGCAGAGCACACACCAAGCAGTAGAAATCTTAACAGGGGTACCCCAAGATAAAGTTTATCAAATTGTCCAATGCTCAGGACAAAGAGAGAACACTGAAAGCAGCAAGAGAAAAGAGATCTAGAACATATAAGTGAAGCTTATTAAGATTAAGCACTAATTTCTCATCTGGAACCATGGAGGGAAGAAAGATTTGGTATAACATAGTAGTTGCCATACCTTACTAAATCACACTGTCAGCCAAGAATTATGTATCCACAAAGCAGTCATTCAAAAATGAAGGAGAGTTCAAAATATTCACAAATAAACAGAAAGCAAGAGAGAGATTGTTAACAAGAAACTGCCCTTTAGAAATACTAAAGGAAGTTCTGCAGGTCAAAGGAAAAAACAGGATAGAGAGGGTTGAGGGAGAGTGTAGGAAAGATTATTGGTAAGAATAACTAAAAAAGAGAAAAAGAGAAATAAAAATAATATATGACATTTACAAACTTAAAAAAATATGGCTAATGTAAGTAATGCCTAGGCATTAAAAACATTGAATGTTAATGGATTAAACTTTCCAGTCAAGAGACACAGATTAGCAGAATGGATAATGAAATATGACTCATCTATATGCTGTCTACAATAAACTCACCTTATATCCAGGGATGCAAGAAGTTTGAAAGTGAATGGTTGGAAAATGATTTTATATGCAAACAATAACCAAAAAAAGAGTGGGAGTAGCTATATTAATATTAGGCAAAATAGACTTTACATGCAAAATTATTGTAAGAGACAAAGAAGGATGCTATATATTAATAAAAGGCATACTCTATTCAAGAAGAAAGAATAATCATAAACATTTGTGCACCTAACCAG
>JAQZBX010023185.1:0-31013 GCA_029593785.1 Cabassous unicinctus | reverse complement strand
TTTTTTTTTTTTTTTAAAGCCACTCTGGAGGCCACCCTATGGGCCAAGAGCACATTCAGAAATAACACCTTCAGGGAAGCGGGTGTGGCTCAGTGGATAGAGCCCCCGTTTACCATATGGGGAGGCCCGGGTTCGCGTCCTGAGGCCTCCTTGTGAGGGCACGCCGGCCTGAGCAGTGCGGTGGGCTGATGCAGCGACCTCACGGCAGGAAGCGGGTGTGGCGCAATGGCTAGAGCACCCATTTACCAAGTGAGAGGCCCCGGGTTCGCTTCCCGGCGCCTCCTTGTGAGGGCAGGCCGGCTTGCGCGGTGCCATGGGCTGATGCGGCAAGACCTCACAGCAAGGGGGAGATAAGCAGACACAGAGAAGACACGCAGCGAATGGACACAGCAGCACAAGCAGCAAGGGGGGGATAAATAAAATAAAAATAAATAAATCTTTAAAAAAAAAAAAAAAAAAGAAATAACACCTTCAGTTCTTGGGTGGCCCAGCTACAAACACCTCTCTTCTGTCACTGCTCCAAGTGCTGGTATAAAAAAATCTGCAAAACTGGAAATCCATTGAGCCTATGGAAGCAAAGCGTGTGCCTGGTTAGTGCAATGTTGTTCTCATGGCATCCTGGGGATTGGAGAGGAGATGTGCCTCCTGACATCCTTTGCTAGACAGGTGCTGGGCCAGGTATGCCAAAGTGATAGAGGCCAAGGGTGCTCCCAGGGGGGGTCTGGTGAGGACTGCAGCCGTGCTGCGAGAAGACACACCTCAGATCTCTGACGAGTGCCTTCACCACTGAGCCTGTTTGTCAGGAGTGGAACTGGAAGAAGAATCCCTCCTCTTAGGATTATGAACACGAGCTGGCGAGTTTTAGTGCATGAAGCACCCAATGCAGAGCCAGCCATGGAGAAGAAAGGGCAATCGATGCCAGTCTTTCCTACGGGGAGCTCACTGCTTGGCAAGGGCTGAAACTACAACACAGATGGTCCTTCCAACTGCTGAGGTTCTGCTCCAAGCAAACTTGCCAACTGGACCCCCATAGTTCACCAGGGTGTTCAGATTAGCTGTGGTCTGGATGACCCTCCACCCTGTCATCCTGCCCTACCTTCCCAATCCCTGCAGCTGGAGCTCTTAAAACCAGGTACCAATAACTGCTGGGAATGATCACTACCAATTTAGCCTCGAAGGCTGTAGTAGTTCCACAAATCCAAATCAGAGCTACCTCTGCCCTTGCCTTAATATGCCGCAGGATTTTACACATTTACGCATTATGATTCTATCATTTGCTTCCTCTACCCTCATTATATCACTCACTGGTGATTGCTACTGGATTTTTAATATGGATTTTTTTTTCAATAAATGGAAAACATGATTATCAAATTTATTTGGCAGGGTAAGGGTTCCTGAATAGCCAGAAACATCTTAAAAAGGAAAAGCAAAGTTGGAGGACTCTCACTTTAATATGGATTTTCATATCTAATTAGTTCTACAAGTATTGGGTTTTCCAGAACCAATTATGTCTAAAGATAATAGTAATTTTGTCTCTTTCTTTCTAGAGTTTAAACCTCACTCTTTTTTCTTGTCATATTGCATTGGACAAAACTTTCTGGCTGAAACAATACTGGTGAGAATAAGCATCTTATATTGTTCCATCCTCAGGGCCAGGTGTGCTCTGGGGACAGAACTGAGAGTCCTGGTAGGATAATATCCCTTATCCCTTTGCCCAAAATGTGCTACTGCCTGAAGTTTTTAGGGAAGGGCTGGGGCCTCACAGCCCCTGACTCTGAGTGAACTCTCGATGTCCCTAGGACCCTGTTGACTTCTTCCTTCTCCTGCCACCCAAAAGAGCTTCCCTGCCAAGCCTCCTTAGTGCCCATATTTCAACTCCAGCCAGTCTTACTTCTCTTAATGTAGGTCCCCCAAAAGCTCTTATAAGGGGCCTGCATTCAAAGCTTTGCTCACAGGATCCAGCCCAGGGTCTCTGCTCCCCTGGGAGGGGTCGTAAATCTTAACTAGCCAAGGGCATTGTTGAAGGGGCCAAATGGGCATCTTTGTTTCAGACTGCTTCTGCTGTTTCTGCAAAATCAGGGACAGGCCCTGAGCCCTTAGGGAGATAGACTCGGGGCTGTTTACAGCTGTTCTAGATGAAGTGCTTGCTCCTCCTGATCCAGACATGCTCTCAGTTCAAAGAAGAAACAGATTTTGTATCAGGCTTTGTGGTGTCTTTTGTCTTTCTTTCATTTATCTCTAAAACAATCACATAGGAATGTGCCACTTCACCGATGTGGTGGTTTGGACCTGTATGCACCCCAGAAAAACTTCTTAAAACTTAATCCATTCCTGTCGGTGTGAACCCATTGCAAGTAGGACCTTTTGATGAGGTTACTTTGGTTAAGGTATGGTCCACCTCCATCAGGATGGGCCTTAATCCTATTCCTGGAGTCCTTTATAAGTGGAATGAAATTCTGACAGAGAAAGCCACAGAAACAAAAAGCTAAAATTCAGTGGAGCCTGGAAGAGAATGGAGAGGTCAGAAGAGGTCGCCATGTATATTGCCATGTGACAGAAGAGTGAAAGACCAAGGATTGCCGGCAGCCAGCCCCAAAACATAGTCTTCAGGAAGAAAGCATCACCTTGATGATGCCTGGATTTGGACTTTTTCTTAGCCTCAAAACCATGAACAAATAAATTTCCGTTGTTTAAGCCAACTCATTGCATGACATTTGCTTGATCAAAGGAACTAAAACAACCGATGAGCAAACTTAGGCCCTGAGAAGTACAGTAGCACAGACAAGGTTACTAGCTGGTGACTGGAGGGCTCACCCTGGATCTCCAGGCTCCCGACTCCAGCTCCAGCTCCTGGCCCCGTCCCTGTGAGAGGGATTTGGTAAGGACTGAGTGGAGGATAGGCAATGGCCCAAAAGGGGAGAAGCACTCAGGGACTGGGAGCTGGGGGTGGAGGGTATGTGGCAACTGGCCTACTGGGTGGCCCTAACTTGGCAAACTGGTTGGTTGGTCACCTAATTCTGTTTTTGCAATTCTATAGTAATGTACCTTGATATGGGTCTTTTCCTATACCTTGTGCCAAGCACTGTCCAGCCTCTCAGGCTGGAAACATATGCTCTTCAGTGCTGGAAATTTTTCTTGAATCATTTCATTGATGATTTCCTTTCCTTTGTTTTCTCTGTCTGGAACTCTCAGTGTTGGATCGCCTGGACTTGTTCTCCAATTTTATATCTTTTCTCTCCTATTTTTCCATTAAAAATATTTTATTGTACTGCTTTCTGAAATTTTTTTTCAATTTTAGCTTCCAATCCTTCTCTTGTTTATTTCTGCTCACTTGTTTTTAATTTCTATGATGCCTTTTAAAATTTGTCCTCTGGATGTTCAATTTTGTATGTATAACACTGTTGATTTCTCATAGATGCAGTGTCTTCTCTTTTCTCTTGGAGAATATTAGTAATAGGCTTTATTTGAAGTTTTCTTCTTCCTGTATTGTCTTTGTTTCCTCCAATTTGCCCTTTCCCCCTTGTTTGGCTTGGTCTCCATCTGCCATATTGGAAGCTTTCCTCCGATGTCTGGGAACCCTTGTCTGTCAGCTAGAGATTAAGAAGCTAATTGGATGCTTTGAGGGAGAGGGCAGGGCTTGTGGACAAGCTCCCTGGGGATGGGGTGGGTGTGTGTGTGTCTAGATGGGCCTCTTTAGGGGAAACTCTGATACTGGGCTTGGGAAGAGGAGCTCTAAGTCTAGCTCCTGACTGGAAATACCCTTCTTAATTATGGGGTTTCTCAGCCTTCCCTACCACAAGCTGGGGATTTGGCTTTCTCAGGTCTGTTCTATCATTGGTTTCTTACCCATTTGTTTTCCACTTTCCTAGTTTCTTGCTATTGTTGCTACTCCTGTTCTCCCTGTCTTAGTGGGTTTTTTTTTATTTTTTGACATTAGTTCCATTACTATATTTTAGTGGGGTTCTAGGAAGGAGCAATTGTTCAGCCTGCCCTCCTGACACTTTCTTTCCAGTGGAATTGGAGGTTGAGCAAACGAAGCCTGAGCTGTTGCTGATTATCTGTCCAACAAGGGGAGGCTGGGACACCAGCCCCCAACACACCAAGGCAAACATGAGACCAAGCAAGCCTCGGACACATCGTTTGAGTCCTGAATCCAGCTGCACTCGAAGTTAGCCCTGCTAACTTTTTGTTTATTTGCAGTAGTAAATTCCTATCTTTGGTTTTGAACAGTTTGAGCTGGACTCCTGTCACTTGAAGTGAAAAGAATCTTGATAGAAAAAACTTGCCCACCGTCCTGTCCCCCTAAAAAAAAAAAATTTGCCCCAGGTGACACTCCTGCCTGCAGGGCTCACGCCTGCTCCCTACCTGTGGTCATAGATGATTCTGAGGCTCACGTGACCTCATTTATACCACAGAAGGTGGACAAGGATGCACCAGTGGGTCTCTCTCTGGATGCTGCCTCTTTGCAAACTTGGAGGTGTTTCCCACAAATCTCCTCTGTTCCTGATGGCTCAGCCTAGCTTCCCTCCCAAGTCCCTCCTTCAAGTAGACATTGGGTCCTAACTGGTCTGAGGAGCAGTAAGAGGTCAGTGAGGGCTCCAGGGTTTGGTCAAGGCACCAACTTGCCTTCTATGTGAAATTGTGCAGTTGACTTCTGGGACCTCCTTGGCTCCCCAGGCATCTGGGCATATTTGTTCCATAAGCTGATAGACCTTTCTCTAGGCTGTCGGCAGATGTGGGATCTATGCTGGGGAGGGAGTCCCTGTGTTGGTGATAAGTACTGGCCATTACTTCAATACCTGGGGTCACTCCACCTGGCTCCCTGAATCAGGGCCTTTTGGGAAAGCCCCTGAGCTGCCCATATCCAGATTTTTTATCCTAATACAATCCAACATCATCCCCAGAGAACCTTCATACACATACATGTCAGCTTTGCCTCAGGGATGTTTCAGAGAAGCCATCCTAATTATGCAACATGCCTGTCACCAATGATTCAGCATTAAGGAGCCTTTAAATGTCTTTAAAACAAAAAAACAAAAACAAAACAATAAAAGCCAAAATGAACCCTCTAGATAGTAGCACAAGTGGAAAAAAAGAATAGAAGAATATCTATTCTCTTCAGGGTCTCACACCAGCATTAATCGACACAGTTTAAGAACCTGCCTGTTAAAAACCAGGTAGGTCCCTAGCATAGATTTATCAATGCTTCTGTGCTGGTTTGAGTCTTTCATGGACCCCAGAAAATCATGTTCTTCAAGCAAACCATTCCTGTGCCTCTAAACCCATTGTAGAAGGGACTTTTTGATTAGATAGCTTCAGTAAGGCATGACCCAGGGCAGGTCTTAATCCTCTTACTGGAGTCCTTTATAAACAGAGGACTAAAAAGCCATAGACACACAGGAAAAAAGCCACAGAGACAGAGAGAAGCCAGGGGAGACCAGCGGACAACACTCTTATGCCCTGCCATGTGCCTGAACACACACAGCTGAGCTCGGGGAGAAAGTGAGCCTGAATGAGAAGGTAGAGCCCGGCAGAGCCGCCATTTTGTCTTGCCACATGGCAGGGGTCCAGGATTGCCAGCAGCTGAACTTGGGTGAGACAGCATCTCTGATCATGCCTTGATTTGGACATTTTCACAGCCTCAGAACTGTAAGATTTTAACCTAATAAATTCCCATTATAAAAGCCAACCCATTATAGGTATATTGCTCCCAGTAGCTTTTAGCTAAAACGAAAACAGCTTTTTACAAATACTGTAAGGCATTTTCCCTGAGATGCTGAAATTTACATACATATTTATAGCATCTGTATTTACAGCATAACACAACGTGGTGACATTAGGGAAATGTGTCAACGAGCCAGATGCCAGAAAAAACGAGGAAGGGGCACATGCCCTGCATTTGGCAGGTCCCTGGAAGGTTGGAGATTCTCAAGAAAGGCTTGGGGAGGGGGTAGATCAATTAACCTAGTGACCGATTTCCCTGCCAGTATTCCCCTTTTCCCCACCCTTTTCCCAACCACTCACAGCCAGTCAGCCTATGCAATGAGCCCTGGGGGAGGAAGTAGCAGCAGACAGTAGAGATAAATAGAACTCTCTTTTGGGCCTTTGAGTCTTATATGCCTGGGAAAAAGCAGCGTAGATAAAAGGCAAGGCTCCTCCATAGCTCCCCGGCTAACAAAATGCTTCCCAGGCTTGGGGGTAAGGAAGGAGTTAGTAGGGAGGCCCTGAGAACTCAGGGGATGGGGTCAGGGAGAGAGGCCCACCCTCTGCCTTGATATACTGATATTTACGTATTGCATTTACAGTATAGCTTGGTGCAGCAATAGGGAAATGAGTCAACAAGACAGGTGTAAACCAGCTAGATAGGGGAGTGGAACCTGAAGGCAGAGGAGCCCTGGCCAGTTCCCAAGGGAGGTGCCCCAGGGAGGTGGTGAGAATTGGCCACGGGGAAGGGTCTTTCCCCAGATGACAGCCTTGTGACCAGCCTTGCTGTAGTCCCAGCATCATGAGGAGCAAAGGGAGCCAGGTGGGAACTGGCTCCAAAGAACCTCTGGGCCCAGTGGTGCCACAGGGCCAAGTATGTGGCTGAGAGACCAGATGGGGCCAAGGGCCTGAGACATGGAGGGCCTAATCCTAGTGTCCCACACTTTGGCATCATGGAAGTTTCACAGATTTAAGGGCCACCCTGGGGCAGGGGAGTTCTCTATTATGACTGGGACTTGGCTTCTGAACAGGACAGGGCAGTTGAAGGAATGCTGCTGGAGGACATGAGAGATTGACTGGATGCAATTTCAACTCTCTCCTCACACTCTTGCTTCTGCCTCAGGACCTTTGTACCTGCTGTTGTCCCTGCCCAGAGCACCCTTCCCTCACTCTTTATGTGGCTCAGTACTCAGAGTTGCCTCCTCCTCAGACAGGACGTCTCAGGTGCCACCATCAGACCTGCTGTTTTAGTTTGCTAAAGGCTACCAAGGCAATCTACCAGGTTGGCTTTTACAATGGGAATTTATTAACTTATACGCTTACAGTTCTAAGGCTGAGAAAAATGTCCAAATCAAGGCATCAGGCAACATTCTCTCCCTGAAGACCACTGGCTGTGGGCAATCCTGGACTCCTCTGCACATGGTGTTGTCTGTCCGTCTCTGCCTTCTCCTCCGGGCTCTGTTGCTTTCAGCTTCTGGCTGCTCCGGCTATGGCCTTGTCTCTCAGCTTCTGTGGGTTCCTCTCTGAGCTCCTGTGTGTTTCTCTCTGCCTATCTGTCCCCTTTATAAAGGACTCCATTAAGAGGATTAAGACCTACCCTGGGCCATGCCTTACTGAAGTGATCGAATCCAAGGCCTTTAACTGGAGTAATTTAATCAAAAGTTCCCACCGACAATAAGTTTACACACACAGGAATGGATTAACTTAAGAACATAATTTTCTTTCACCTGTCTTCCAGAGAGCCCTTGATGATGTTACCTCACTGGTTTATTTTCCTCACAGCCTTTGCCACCCACTAAAGTTCTCCTGGCTGTTGGTTTACTTATTTATGATCTGTTTCCCTCACAGATGACAAACCCAGTGAGTTCAGGAACCCCCATGCCTGGACCATGCTGAGTACACAGTGTTCCCCAACACATGTTTGAAATAAACAAATGAGTGGATGGATGATGATTAGATCCTTGTCCTATCTTGTTGTTGACTGCAGAGTGGCCTTGAACACACCAGCCCCCTTACTGAACTACCAGAACTGAAGCTAAACCCCTAGCTTCCCGCTCATGGGCCCACCCTCTTCTTTCTGAAAATCAGGGATATGTTTGCTTGCCTCTAGCCACCTGGCTCCTCTTATGTCTTCTGGGGCCAACAAGGCTTTCTATGTAAAGGCTCAGCTTTCACTCTGGAGTTCTCAAAGCACCAGGGTGAGGACACTGGAGGTAGAGAAACTGAGGCTGGAGAGGGGACTTTTATACCCAGTGCACTGGAGGTAGAGAGCTGTCCTCCAAGTCAAAGCTCTGGACACCAGCTCCCAGAATCTCAAGTTACAGGCACATGGACCAAAGGGCAGCAGATCATATGCCAGATGGCAAATCACAGGCAACCACACACAGACTGAAGTGGGAGGCTAAGGTTTTCAGAACTGGTGAATATCAGAGCTAAAAAATGAACCGTTTTCCTGACTATGAAACTCCACTTGGTATTACCCTGAACAACTTAGAGCCAAGCACCCTTGTGTTAGTGACATTTCATAAACTCCCCCACAAAGGTTTGAATTGTCATAACTATGTGACTTTATCATTACTCATGTTTTGATGTTTTTAGCTTTTCCGGTTCTTTTGCCTCTCCATATACATTTTAGAATAACTTGTCTTTATCTACAAAAACTAGGATTTTGATTGGAACTGCATTAAATCTGTAGATCAATTTGGGGATAACTGTTATCCTTACCATGTTGATTTTCCAAATCCATGAACACAGTGTGTCTCTCCAATTATTTAGGTCTTTGATTTCTTTCTTTTCATCAGAGTTTCATAGTTTTCAGCAGACAAATCCTACACACATTTTGTTAGATTTATACTTAAGTATTTTTTTGGGGAGGGGGATATTGCAAATGGTATTGTTTTTAAAATTGTTCATTGCTAGTATATAAAAATACGATTGAATTTTGTGTGTTTACCTTGTATCCTGTGATTTAGCTAAACACATGTATTAATTTTAGGAATTTTCTATACAAATTTTTACATAAAAGCCATCATGTTTTCTGTGAACAGCGGCAGTCTTATTTGGATAGAGGCATTTTATTTAAAAATTTTTGGTTGCCTCTGTTTTTAATCCTTCTGTTTCCCTTTTTTGTCTTCTTTTAAATTATTGGAACTTTTTTTAGTATTCCATTTTAATGTATCTATTAGGTTTTTTACTATATCTATTTGTGTAGTTTTCATGGTTGCTCTTAGGATTATAATATACATACTTAACTTTTCACAGATGACTTATAATCAAGAGGAATACAGAAAACTTACCATTATGTACATCACTTTATCCCCCCTCCACATTTATATACTAGGTCTCTTTTGTGTTCTATCTACATACATTGAAAACCTTATCTGACAATGTTATCATTTTTTGTTTTCAATTCAACCATCAAACATATCTTAAAAACTCAAGAGAAAAAGAATATCCTATTACATTTACCTAGATATTTATCATTTCTGTTGCTCTTCATTCATTCCTTGTAAGTTTCCTTCTGGTGTCAGTTTCCTTCTGCAGAAGAAATTATTTTAGCAAAACATTTAGAGTGGGTCTGCTGGCAACAAATTCTCTTAGTTTCCCTTCATCTGAGTATGTCTTTATATCACCTTTATTCCTAAATGATATTTTCAATGGATATAGAATTACAGATTGACAATTCAAGGGCATAAACCTACAGATTCAAGAACCCAAAACAGGGTGAATCCCAACTAGGATAAATACAAAGAAAATCATACCCAGATGCATCATAATCAAACTGCTGAAAACTAAAGACAAAGTCTTGAAAGCAGCCAGAGAAAAATAATGTTTCACTTATAAGGGAAGAAGAATTCTAATATCCGTGGATTTCTTAGAAACCATGGAGGCTGGAAGGAAGTAGAACAATGTTTTTATTTTTTTATTTTATCTGGAACAATGTTTATTAAATTGCTGAAACAAATGGGCTCACACCCACAGGACCAGGGGTTGGGACCTGACCATGCCTTTTGTGGGAGATGTGATTCAAGCCCCAATAGTCACCTTCTATTTATGGGAAGCTATACTGGTGGTTTAAGCTAGGAATGTAAAATTCCATTACAAAATATATTCGTTTTAATAAATAGCAGGAGTCAATTTAAAGAAAAATATTAAGCAAGACCACACCAGACCTATCTACCTGTTTTACTGGGCCCCAAACATGTGCTATCCACACTCCCACCTCTGAGTTAGGTTTTTTTGTGCTTTCCTCTGCTTTAGCACACCCTTATCCTGTGGTGCCTTTGAAGGAGACTTCCTTGCCCCTCCTGCCCAGATAGTCGCCCCATCCCCACTTCCACTGGTACCAAACCTGAAGCTCCGTGTGAGCAGGAACCCCCTCTGCGCCATTCTATGCTGTCCCCAGGGCTTGGCACATATCATGGGGCAGGGCCATGGATCCCCAAGGGCACGGCCATTATTGGAGGCCAAAGCCAGGGAGTAGTTCAGGTGCTGGGGAAGGAAGGCCAGGAGGGGCAGTTCCCTTGGGGCTATGGGGCAGGATCCAGCAGCAGGCAGGGCTCACCAGCAGAGGGGTGGGCTTGTGTGAGCATGTGCCCTTGGGCCCAGAAGGAGGGTCTAGGGAAGGAGAGGGGCTTCCCACCCACTTCACGCCACCCACCCTTACCTGGCCACCCAGAACACCGGAGGTTGGAACTCATTCTCAGCTGCCCCAAGCTAGGCTGGGTGCCTGCTGAGCTGCACCTCTCACCCCCTCCACAGGTTCCCCATTTGGTCCTTTTCTCTCCAGCCCAGAACCCTGCGGTGACCCCAGCCTCTTTGGATGGCCCCACCTCTGCCAGCTCTCCAAGATCCCCAGAGAATCAGCTCCATTTAGCAGCCCCTCACCCCACAGCACACCCCTGTCATACCTGCCCAGGTAACATCCATCGTGGTGCCCAAGGCCTTCCCCAGAGCTGGCTCTTCCAAGCTCCTGGTTCATTTTCACTCAGGGCCTTGTACACATGTCATACCTGGCATGCCCGTTCCCAGATCCTTGCACGCTGGTGCCTGCACAACACTCAGTTTTTGATCCAAAAGTCTCCACCGCAGGGAGGCATAGGATGGTGTCTCTGCCATCCCACAGATCTCTAGCCTTTAGCCTGCCTTATTTTCTTGAGCATCATGTAATTATTTATTTACTCACTTGTCATGGTTGACCTCTCCCATGAAACATGGGCTCTGCTGAGGGGGGACTCGATCAGGCTTGTTCCCTCTGGAGTGTCCCAAAGATGCACTTGGCACATGGATGGCACTTAGCCACTACTTGCTGAATTAATGGATAGATGGGTGGGTGGGTGGATGGATAGGTGGATGGATGGATGAATGAATGGACAGATGGATGGATAGACAGATGGATGGATAGATGGATGAATGGATTGATAGATGGGTGGGTGGGTGGATGAATGGGTGGATGAGTGGATGGATGGATGAATGGATGGATGGATGAATAGATAAAAGGATGGATAGATGGATGGAGGATGGGTGGGTGGATGGATGGATAGATGGATGAGAGGATGGATGGATGGATGGATGGGAACAGAGGTGGCAGGGAGAACCTAACTGTCCATGGCCCCATATGACAGGACTGTGGGTGGATGGTCTGCCCCTTGGGGCCCATAGCGCCCCCCTTTTCCCAGCCAGGTCCTGGGTCTCCTCTCCTCCCCTCATCCACTGCTCAGAAACTGAGGGGCTCAGGGTTACATGTTCCAATAGATACTCTCTGCGCTGGTCCTCTGCCCTCACCTGCTGGAAGCCTGGCAAGGTTCCTGCAGGTGAAGCTGGGAAGCACATTTTAATCCTCAAACTGAGGCTGGTTCTAAAATCCAAGACAATTTGGTTATCGGATGGGATTTCCAAATTGGTTTCTCTCCCCCATGGTTTGATTTGGCTCCACAGACTGTATCCTACAGAGCACCACTGTGGTGGAGTTTGGGGGCACATAAGAGGAGAAAGCAGGGTCTCTGCCCTCTAATAGGCTACGTGAAGCAGCTCTGGTTATTCCCAGCCTCCCATTTTAGAGATGATCAGACAAGGACTGGGAGAGGGAGGGTGATTTGTCCAAGGGTGGGCCTTGGGAGTTGATGCCAGGCCTTTGAGAGCAGGAGATCTCCCTGGAGAGGGACTGGAGCGGGTGGAAATGGCAAGTGGCCTCTGGGGACAGCAACGGTGGCATCGGGTGGCCTTTCCCCAGGGGTGACAGATAGGTGGGGCCTACTCTGGAGTTCTGCTGACCTTCCCTGGCAGAAATGACTCAGGATCTTGACCACCAAAGGGCCAATGAGGCACAGATGCCCACCTCTGGGGCCATGGCCTCCAGGCCACATGTCACAGAGGCACCACCCTGGCTGTCCAGATGGAAGAAATGGACTTTTTCTTGGCATCCTACATGAACCAAAATGGCAGAAATATAACATGCAAGACCAGCTCAGGCTTCTCAGTGAAGAGCTCAGCTTCTCCACAGCATCTGCCGCCACCCACCTCAGAAAGGACACAGCACCTCTGGCAAGGAACTGCTGTCAATCCCACTGGCCAGCCACATGACAAGGGCAGGTCACTCTGCCCCAGTGCCACAAACGCACACAGGCTCTGCTCTGGCCCTGAGGGCACAGCTGCAAAGGGACAAACCTAGGATTTCCTTATGTTCTATCAGGCAGAGAGACCGACAGTGAAGGAGTGAACAAATAATCGTGACATTAACAGGTTGTAAGGAGTGCATGAAGACACATATATCAGGAGGGGGCTGGAGGAAGTACGTGCGTGCATGTGAGCAGGTGTGCACATCTGTGTGCACGTGCATGTGTCTACATGCCGATGTACACAAGTGCTTGTGTGCAGATGTGAGCATGGGCAGATGTGAGTGCACATGCAGATACAGTTGTGCGTACGTGTGCAGGTGTGCAGGTGTGTAGGTGCGTGTGTGCAGGTATGAGTGCACATGTGTGAGCAGGTGTGAATGGCCACTTGTGTGCAGGTGTGTGTGTGCTCATGTATGTGCAGGTATATGTAAGAGTGCATGTGTGTGCAGGTATGTGTCAGTGTGCAGGTGTGTGCACATATGTGGTACATGTGCACACAGGCATGTGTGTGCACCCCACTGCATTCAGGTGGCCTTTGATCACAGGCCTGAAGGAAGGAAGGGAGCCAGCCAGGCAGGTCAAGGGCACAGCAAGGGCAAATGGTGAACAGGAATCCCAGGTGGGACTCTGGTTTTCACCAAGGGGAGAGGGAAGCAGAGGTGCCTCCATTGGTGTGTTCTAAGCTCACCCTGGCTCCGTCTGGGAGACAGTCTCAGGCAGGGGTGGGGGTCACAAATAATCCAGTCAAGGGATTCTGCAGACATCTTCTACGGATGAGTGAAAGAAGCAGTGAGTTTTGATTTCCTTGGAAGAGCTGACAGAATTTGCTGATGAGGAGTCAAGGACGATGTCAATGGAGCCGCCGAAGGAAAGGAAGTTGTCCTACGTAAGGCCGAGGAGGATGGAGGGAGGAGGAGATGCGGGGCCCAGAGGGAATCAGTTCAGTTTGAGGTGCCTTTGAGTTCTCAGCGCTCAAGTGGAGAGGTCCACGTAGGAGACGCTGAGCCACACCAGGATGGCCGGGGGCTGCAGGTTCACATTTGCAGGCCTGGAGGAGGCCCCAGCTGGGAGCGGAGGGAGGGGAGAAGGTCCCAGAAACGAGCCAGGCCTGTGAGGGTCAGTGCTTGGGTGCTGAGGCGCAAGCAGCACACAAAGGGGCCAGAACCAGGAGGAAGATGTTTGAGAAGGGAGGGAGCCAGCGACTGTGCCCACGGCTGCCAAGGGATGGAGGGAGACCTGCGGAAACCAGGATGGGAGCAGGTCCCGGGAGGGGACTAGAGAGAGGGAGGCAGAGGGGTCCGAAGCTGCCCCATGCAGGACGGGGGGTAGGGGCAAGGGGGCAGTTCCCTCCCAGAACCAGGAGGGGGTGGGGATGCTGTGAGGAGAGGAGGGGTGTGGGCCTGGCTATGCAGGGGGCAGCCCCAGCCTCACTGGGCCCACTCAGCAGAGCCCCGGGGAATTCAAAAGGTAGGTGGGCCTCCCCAGTCCCTGAGGGCCTGGGTGCAGAAGGAGGGAGCAGAGGGCTGGGGAGTGGGTCCAGCAGACTGCAAGGAATGGCCCCATTGTGGCAGGCAGGGAATGTGGAGGGGGTGTGGGGGAAGGGGGGCCAGTAAACAGGGACAGGGGTGGGGGGGTTGGTAGGGGGCTAGGGCAATGAATTTTGAAGGTGGCCACAGAGGGAGGGAAGAAAGGGTCTCTGGGGAGAGAGGGAGGTGGACAAGGGATCCTCAGGGCGCCTGCCTGAGCCTCAGTTTCCCCCATGCACAAAGGAGCAATGAGCCCGCATAAGCATGGAGAGGCGTAACTGTCCCTGATTACATCACACAACCTGCCCTGGCCCGTCCGACCTCCCCATACTCCTTCTTGCTGCCCATGAGGGCTCCAAGCCCATCTCTGACCTCCTCTCTGAGCCCCTCCCTGGCTCTCCTAGGGCAACTCCTGAGCACACCCCATGCCTTCCTGCCTTAGGACTTTGTGCCTGCTGTTCTCCCAGTGGGAATCCCCTTCCCCCAGAAACTCCCAAGGGTGCCTCTTTCTTGTCCTTCAGCAGAAAGGCCTCCCCTGACTGCTGGTCCACACAGCCACTCTCCATTCCGGCTCTCATTCCTTTTCCTGACAGCATTTCCCCAAGTCTGAAATTACTGTGTGTTTTATTTATTCACTTGTTTGTCACCCGCCTTCCGCACTGGGTCGCAAACTCCTCTGGGCACAGCCTTGTCCATCTAGCATCCCCCAGCACCTAGATCAGAACCCGGAACCTAGTAGGTGCTCAGTAAACACTTGCTGGTTGGACTGGTAAATGACTGAATGAATGAATGCATGAATGAGTGAATGACAGTCACTGAGTGGCAGGGAAGGTGCAGACACTCAGCGGGAGCCTTGGAACAGCTGAGGGCTGACGAGCAGCTGCGGGGGAAGGAGTGTTGGAGAAGGAGGGGGAAGAAGCTCTTTATTTACCGCAGGGGATGAATATCAGACTTTGTGTGAAAAACACATTTGCCACTGAGACAAGTGAAGTGAGAAGGATCCGGGGATGAAAGTTCCAACTGTTCCTCGGCTGAGATTCTAATTTTTTTTTTTTTTGACTCTCACTCAGCTAAGTGGGGCAGCATTTTCCTCCCCTGCCTGCCCTGCTTTGGGTACATCCCCTTTGTCCCCGTTGAGTCCCCGCAGCAGATGGCCCTGGCCAGGCGCCACTGCCCAAGGGACCGATCTCTGGCTCCTCTCCTGTCAAACCCTCCCACTGGTTCCAGAGGCCCTGAGGTCAAAGTGGGGGTTCTGCCTGCACCTGGCTGGGTTTGCCCCTGTCTGGCCCTAAGGCAACCTGGCATCTCTCTTTGCCCTGCCTGCCCAGCCCCCTGCTTCCTGCTGCCTGGGAGCTCTTCTCCAGGTACATCGGATCACGGCACTCTCCTGCCCCATGCCCTGCTCTGTCCACTGTCCTCCCCAGCAGCCCTGTGGCTCCTCGGTCGCCCAGAGGCCCAGCCCTGCTCCGGTACCCTCCCTGCCTGGGAGCCTTTGCCTGTCTCTTGGGGGCACCACCAGGGAGTGGGCTTCGGGGAGGGGCATGGTGTCTGTGCCTCCCGTGGAGCAGTTGATATGACCCCTCTATGGCCCCCTGTCCAGCAGGGCCTGGCAAGAAGGGGACTCTCGGGAGCACAGCAGAGCTGCCATGGATTGGCACCCACGAATCCCAGAGGGCTCAGGAGACAGCCTGGAGCTGGGATCAGAGGCGATGGCCCCAAATCCCAGGATGTGGGAACCAAACTGTGAGCCCCTGGTCATGGTGCCTCCCCCCGTTCTTGTCCTCCTGCCCCCCGCAGCACAGGAGTGGAACTCCTCCCACCCCCCCCAGCCCCGTCCCATTCCCTGAACTCTTCAGGAAAGGAAAGGCCATTTCCAGTTTAGGTTTTGCAGTTTCTGAGCTGCGAGAGGCTAAGGCTTTCGGCTTCCAAAACTGAGGCCCGAAGGAGAGCCTCAGGAGACGCTGGGAGGGCCTGCATCCCGGAGGCTGGCAGGGGTGGGATGGGCTTAGCTGTGCCCCCTCCCCCTGTCTGGGCACTAAAGCCTGGAAGGAAGGGGTCACAAACAAGGACCATGGTCCCCACCCCACAGCTCCGGGAACCCAGATACAATGGGTGAGAGGCTGAGGATTCCCTGGAGTTGACAAGCACTATGGCAACCTCAGACCTCAGAGATTTGTATTCGATAAAGCTCCAACATGGTCCCCCACCCCCGTTTTCCCGCTGTGGTTCGGCTGGCCACAGGGACACTGCTGCTACCTCGGCTGGCAGGAGTTTGGGGCAAAAATAGCCAATTCCGTCTCCAAGTGTCTGCGTGAGTCACCCACACCTCCTGACAAACACCTCTTGGTGCTTTCAAGAGCCGGGAACAGTTGGCGAAAATAAATGCTTTGTTTTGTCCCTGTGGCTTCTGGGAGGTTATTTCCAAGGGTGGGCTTGGGAGGACAGGGCTCGGGGACCTATCCGCTCTGTGGACAGTTTGTGGACCCATCTGGGGGGCCTTCTCCACTGATTGGCTGTGTGACAGCCCCCTCACCTTTCTGAGCCTCAGTTTCCACACCTGTGAAATGGACTCAAAAGACCCATCCTCTAGGGTGGGGTCCATTCAGATTAGGAGCAGGGCTAGTGCCCATCCGTGGGGCCCTGCCCTGTCCCCTGTCTCACTCCTCCACCACCCACTGGCCTCTGAGGTGGCCCGAGGAGGACCAGATGGAGCCACTGTCTCTGTGACAAGAAGCACCGTGGGGAAGGGGGTTGCTGGATGTCCCCCACCTGCCTGGTACTCAGGCCCCTGTCATGCCCAGATGACCCTCGCCTGCTGCCCTTCCCATAGATGCCACCTCTGGAAGCTCCCCTTACCTGCCCAGCAGGACTTACATTGGGAATTAAATCATGTCCCCCATAAAGACATGTTCAAGTCTTAATCCATACACCCGTGGACGTGAACCCATTTGTAAAGAGCTCCTTTGAAGATGTTATGATTAGCTAATGTGTGGACTCATTTGTGAACAGCCTCTTCAAAGATCCTCTTTAGGGATGGCCAAACTGTAGGTGGGTGGGCCTTAGTCCAAATGGCTGGAGACCTTATTAAGGGGGGGAATCTGGAAGCAGAAAGAGAAGCTGGAAGTCAGAGAAAGCCACAGGAAGGGACAAAGACGTCCGTGTGACCGAGGATGCTACAAACTCTGGCAGAAAGCCAGCCCTGCCAACGTCTTGATGTTGGATGTCTGGTCCAAACTGTGAGCCAGTAAGTTCCTGTTGTTGAAGCCAACTGGTGTGTGGTATTTGTCCTAGCGGCGCTGGCAAACTAAGACAACTCACCAACCCAGCCCTCCTTTGCAGCTTGGGTTGACTCCATCATTCTCCTCAAGCCCGGAGCCCTGGGGGTCTGGCTGAGGGCGACTGGGGCTGCCCCAGGCAGGGTCCCAAGGCCCACGGATTCTGCCGAGATCCTCCCACGGCTCCCAGCCACAGTGCCGCCTGCTGGAGGTTTCCTGACTGTTTTACTTTCTTAAAAGCTTCAGGGATGGGGGGTGAATGTGACTCAAATGGTTGGGCGTCCGTCTGCCATATGGAGGGACCTGGGTTCGATTCCCGGGACCTCCCGGTAAAATAAAAAAAAATAAATAAAAATAAAAAAATATATATAGAAGGCGCATGGGCTGCCAGGCTCTGTGTGCCGGTGAGCCGCCAGGCCCCGGGAGCCATGCAGCAAGATGATGACATAAAAGGAGAGAGACAAGACGAGATGCTCCGAAATCTCCGAAAACCAGGAGCAGAGGTGGCACAGATGGCAGAACACCTCTCTCCTACATCGGAGGTCTCCAGGATCGAATCCTGGTGAAGACTGCAGGAGGAGGATGAGAAGAGATGAAATAGACACAGAGAATTGCCCAGCGAATGGACACAAAAACAGCAAGTGGGGAAGGGGAGGTTTAAAATGGATCAAGTAAATAAATAAATCTTTGGGAAAAAAAAAAAGCTGCAGGGAGCAATATATCAGAAATGGATTGGCTTTTATCATGGGAATTTATTAGGTTAAAAGCCTACAGTTCTGAGGCTGTGGAAATGTCCAAATCAAGGCATCATCAGAGACTCTGTCTCACCAAAGGTCAGCTGCTGGAGATCCTGGACTCCTGCCATGGGGCAAGGCACATGGAGGCATCTGCTTCTTTCCTGGGTCTCGTGGCTTCAGCTTCTGGCTGCTCCGTCTGTGGCCTCCTCTCTCCTGGGTTCCTCTCTGAGCTCCTGGGTTCCTTCTCTCTCTGACTCTGTGGCTTTTTTTTTTTTTAGGAGGTACTGGGGATTGAACCCAGGACCTCGTACACGGGAAGCAGGCGCTCAGCCACTGAGTTATATCTGCTCCCCCGGCTCTGTGGCTTTTTCTCTGTGTGTCTCTGCATGTTTCTCCCATTTATAAAAGACTCCAGCAAGAGGACCAAGACCCACCCTGGGTCATGCCTCATTGAAGCAATCCAATCAAAGCCTCCCTAACTGAATCCAATCCAATCAAAGTGTCCCACACCCATGGGAATGGATTAGCTTCAAGAACATGATCTTTCCTGGGATCCACAAAAAGCTTCAAACTGTCACACTGCCCCAGCCTGCAAAGAACTGATCCATACCTCTCTTTTCTCCAGAATCCTCATCTGAGGCCCCACCCTGGAGCAGGAGCCCACCCAGCCCCTCCTTCCACACCTACCTACCTCCTTGCGCCTCTCCGTCTCTAGGCCCCCCACCTGCCCATGAATGAGGCACTCATGTCCTGACTCTCTGTGCTCTTCCTGCCCCCGTGCCTTTGCACATGCCGTACACTCCTCCTGTATTGCCTTTTCCTACCCATCTGCCTGGCCAAGGGCCTGTGAGGTTCAGCCCCCAGTCCTCTCCTTTGGGAAACCTGCCCCATGTCCCCTCTCTGGGGGCCAGAGCTTCTTTACGCATCCTCTGGTCATGTTTGCCCTTCTGCTTCCTGTTTGTCTCCCTCACCTGCTTGCTCATGGGCAGGGTGTGTCCAATTCCCCTCTCTGTCCCCAGCACCAGCTGTGGGCACCATCAAATTCATGCCCGATAGTCATTTCAGGTGAGTCACCCAAGGTTGCCGAGCAGGGGCCTGGGTACCTACTCAGCTGCACGATGCACTTTGAAACCTTATTTACACACTGGGGGGCTCTCACAAGAATCAGTGTTCTTGCTTTCTCTCAAAAGCTCAAAGAACTGTCCACCTTGGCCTGTGTTCCTGCCTGGCACCTGGTTATCAGCTGGAGTCTGTCGCTTGAGCCCCAGGGATGCCCTCGCACTGACCAGACCAGACCCCTGTGCTGACCACCGCTGTTTAAGGGCAGAAGTGGCCACATGCCACATGGAACATCACTACCTGGAGCCATTTTCTTTCAGCTAGAGATTTTGCCAAGGGTTGGATTGTATGGCCCAAAATTCCAGGTGCTGCCTTGACAGCTTTGAGCCTCAGTGGGTCGCAAAGGCTTAGCCATGAGTTCCCCCTGCTCTTGCCAGATATGCCCCACCCACTCCCAATGGAAAGTTTCCCCACCCGGCCAAACCAGAGGACACCAACTGGTCTTTAACCTAGCCGGCTTCAGTTTTCTGCCAGCCCATGAAATTATTTAAACTAGCCAATCACATCCTTCCATGGGAACCAGGGGGCACCCCACCCTCTTGTCACTACAACCATCCTTGCTGGTTCACTCTGTTCCTAAGTGCATCCCCTGTGTGGCCTGTCGGGAGTCCTTCTTCCCTGAGCTATGAGAATGTGTTACTAACAAACTGTTGTCGATCTCATCTGTCCAGTGTGGGGTGCAGCGTGTTCGGCCATCCCGTAGGGCGAACCCTAGGGCGGGATTTCCTCCCTCACCAGCAGGGTAAAGAGGAGGTGGACAAAAGAAGGACCTGGAAAATCTTCTGTGTCAGAGAAATGAAGCCTCCATGTCTCCCCTAATTGTGAAAATCTGGGGGATGAATTAAAACCTATAAACTATAACGTAAACTATATTTCATGGTTAGTAGCAATGCTTCAATATGTGTTCATCAGTTACGACAAATGTACCACACTAATGAAAGATGTTGTTAATGGGGGAAAGTATGGGAGGGGGAGGGGGTTGGACATATGGGAATTCCCTATTTTTCTTTTTTTTTTAAAGATTTATTTATTTACTTGATCCATTTTAAACCCCCCCTTCCCCATTTTGCTGTTTTTTTGTGTCCATTCGCTGGGCAATTCTCTGTGTCTGTTTCATCTCTTCTCATCCTCCTCCTCCAGTCTTCACCAGGATTCGATCCTGGAGACCTGCGATGTAGGAGAGAGGTGTTCTGCCTTCTGTGCCACCTCTGCTCCTGGTTTTCGGAGCTTTCAGAGCATCTCGTCTTGTCTCTCTCCTTTTACGTCATCATCTTGCTGCATGGCGGCTCCGCGGCTCACCGGCACACAGAGTCTGGCAGCTCATTCCCTATATTTTTGATGTAACATTTCTGTAATCTAAAGCTTCTTTAAAAATAAAAAAATACATATTAAAAAAAACAAACCAAACAACAACAACAAAAAACCCTATGTGTTTTTTTCATTAACAGTGATCCATGATTAGATGCACCAGTGGGGGAACCCAGACATGGAACATCTCCCAGAATGTCAGGGAGATGCTGTATTGCTGTGTCCACTGTGCGGGAAGCGCGGGATGTCCCACCCTGCTGGGGGGGGCAGTGTCACCTGCTGGGCAGAGTAAGCCTTCTTTCCTCTCCTTAGACAGTGAGACAAGGCTGAGTGCCCAGCAGGGAGCCTGCTGTGCATAAAGTGGGTGGCAAATGCTAAGCAATTGCCTGAGTAGGGCCACTGGCTTTCGAAATAACTCCGAAAAGCAAGAAGTTGCTTTTAAATACTTCTCATTCTTGTTATCGGAGGAGGCTCTCACAGCTGAACTTTAACAAATTCGTCATCGTCTTTTCTGGGAAGAACAAGGGAAGATGAAGTCATCACGGTTATAATAAGACAAAGAAACAAACTGTTTTCTCCAACTTCTCTCGAAAACGTCGAGCAGTCAGAGAAAAGGCTCTTGTCCGGAAAGCTAGGAAAACGCGCGCGTGTGTGTGTGTGTGTGTGTGTGTGTGTGTGTATGTGTGTGAACCCCCCAGCTCAGTGGCTCCACATGGAATTCTGGGTTTGGTCACTTTTCTGGGCTGCAGCTTCTGGACAGAGGTGGCATTATCCACGGCCAATGCTTAGACGGCGTGTGCACAAACGCACGGTCATGGGTGGTATTCCCTTGTGACTTGCCACAAAGCAATTGGGTCATGATCCGCATTTCACAGAAGGGGAAACTGAGGCTCGGAGAGATAGCCTGACCTGTGCTAGGTCCCCCAGCTGGAAGGTGGGGAGGCAGGCTCTGTCTTTTATCAGCTTTTATCATCTTCTGAAAAGTGGTGACAGTGTTGCCCTGCAGGAGTGGGCTCTGCTTATGACTTCGGAGGGTCTCAGGGCAGAAAGACTCCAGACAGCTCAGGTGAGGAGAGGCCCAGGCCTCTCCTACCACAGTACCCTAAAGGCTGGCCCCTGTTGCAGTAGACTCAGCCCCAGAAGGATGGGCTTTGCTGACTCCAGCAAAGTGGGGTTCCTGCAGGCCACCATCCCAAAAGACATTCAAGGGCAATCAGACCAGAAGGAGATGTCCTGTCAAGAGGCCACACTTGATCACGGGACCCTGCACCTCTGCAGAAGCCAGAGAGCCCCTGTGTCGGAGGTAGGAACCTCCCATCATTGGGGAAGGACCCTCCTGGTCAGATGCATGCATCACCCAAGAACTTCTGCCTCGGCCCTCAGCTCCTGGAAAATGCCAGTCCTGGGGCCTCACCCCATCTCCTCATCAGCCCAGGTGGTTCCAATGCTCAGTCTAGCCAGTTCCAGACCGGAGAAGGAACCCTGGATTTGGAGACCTACAAACCCACCCATCCATCCCCCTGGGTGACTTCAGGCAAGCCCCTTCCTATGGCAAGTTGTATGGAAGCCAGAAAAGTAAGTTCTTAAAGCAAAACCATTCCTGTGGGTGTGAAACTATTGTAAGTAGAGCCTTTTGATAAGGTTACTTCAGTTAAGGCATGGCCCAGGGTGGGTCTTAATCCTCTTACTGTAGTCCTTTATAAGAGAATGCAATTGAGAGAGAAGAGAGAAAGCCATGGAAGCAAGTAGCTGAAGGCAATGAAACTCAGAAGAGAAGAAAGAGCCAAGCAGATGCTGCCACTTGATAGAGGAGCCCAGGATCACCGACAGCCATTCTTTGGGGAGAAAGCATCGCCTGATGATGCCTTGATTTGGACATTTTTCTTAGCTTCAAAACTAACTGTAAGCTTGTAAACCAATAAATTCCCACTGTTAAGAGCCAACCCATTTTTATAGTATCTGCTTGAGCAACTATGCAAACTAAACTCTGCAGAGTTCCCCAATAAAGTGGACAGAGTGACTCTTGTCTACTCAGGCAGAGAGCAGGGTATATGGTGTGAGCCAGCCATTTCCAGTGCTTTGCTCCAAGGGAAACTCCCAGTTTGAGTGTGTGTCCTTTGAAAAGGAATATTAGAATATTAAGAAAATGAAAAAATGTTTGGTAAAGAGGGAATGGCCATTTTCCCCTCCCATGTCTTGACTGAGACCTTCTTATAATAATAGTTCTACTAGTAGCCACAGAAGGAGTAGCAGTAACACAAATGATAGCAGCCACTGGGAGTGACTGGTGGCCCTCCCTCTACTTGTTTCACAGGAGGCCACTGTTGTGGAGGGACTCCCCCCTGCAGTGGGGAGCTGGGAGAGTGTTTTAGTTTGCTAGACTGCTGGAATGCAATATACCAGAAACAGGTTGGATTTTACAATGAGGATTTATTATCTTATAA
Source organism: Cabassous unicinctus (assembly GCA_029593785.1). Taxonomy (NCBI): domain Eukaryota; kingdom Metazoa; phylum Chordata; class Mammalia; order Cingulata; family Chlamyphoridae; genus Cabassous; species Cabassous unicinctus. Next base: position 8,284 of record JAQZBX010023185.1, on the reverse strand, counting down.
GCTTACAGTTTTGAGGCTGAGAAAAATGTCCAAATCAAGGCATCATCAGGTGATGTTTTCTCCCTGAAGACCAGCTGCTGGCAATCCTGGACTTGTCTGTCACATGACAAGGCACATGGCAGCATCTGCTGGTCTCTCCCTTCTCTCTTGGGTTTCATTGCTTCAGCTTCTTGCTTCTGGCTCTCGCTCTCTCTTTGTCTTTCTCTCTCCATCCTGTTTATAAAGAACTCCAGTAAGAGTATAAGACCCACCCTGGGTCATGCCTTACTGAAGTAACCTAATCAAAAGGTCCCACCTACAAACCCAAGTGTCCATTAACCAATGAATGGATAAACAAAATGTGGTATATACATCTGATGCAATACTATGCTGCTGTAAGAAGAAATGAAATTGGGACACATATGATAACATGGATGAATCCTGAAGACATTATGCTAAGTGAAATAAGCCAGATACAAAAGGATAAATATTGATTGCATGGACTAAATATGAACTAAATACAAAGAATACATGCATAGAGTTAAAACCTAGAGTATAGGTTATTAGGAGATAAGAGGAGGGCTGCGAAGGAGTACTGATGCTTAAAGTATGTAGAAGTTTTTATTAACTTGACTATGAAAGTGTGGAAATGGATAGGGTTGATGGTAACACATTACAGTAAGTAGCAGCTGGTTTATAAATGGGATTGTGGCTGAAAAGAGTAATTTAGGGATGTAAATGTCAATTGAAAGAAAGTTAGAGAGTACTCTAGGGACTGAATAATACAGTGAACCCAGAGGTGGATGAGAATTTTGTTAATAATACAAATGCAGAAATGTCCTTCTGTGAACTAGAATGTATGTACATCACTATTGCAGGGTGGTGGGAATGTGGAGAAGCATGGGAAAAAATACAATTAATGTAACCTATGGACTATAGTTAACAGCAATACTGTAATATTCTTGCATCAATGCCAAAGATGTACTATGTTAATAATAGAGGGGTATGGAAAAAATATGCCAAATGTACACTATGGACCATAGTTAGTGATAATAGTCTGATGATATTGTCTCATAATCTGTGACAAATGATCTGCAGTGGTGTGGTGTGTTGGTGAAGTGATACTGTATGGGAATTCCACACGTGTGATTGTTTTGTAAGGTTACAACTTCTGTAATAAAAATACATTAAAAAAAAAAAAAAAGATTCCACCTATAATAGATTCACACCCATAGGAATGCATTAGCTCTAAGGACATTGGGGTCCATAAAAGCCTCAAATTACCACAGGGAGCCAGGATGCAGCATGATTTGGAGACTCCATTCCTTGCAGACCAGACCCTGAGCCATATGTGGAGTTCCTGAGAAGGGTGGGGAGGGGCAGGACGCCCACTGGAATGAGAAACTGTGGCCAGATGGGGACACCTGTACACGAGGTACAAACAGGGGTGAGGTGGGAAGGGCCAGGGCTGCACGGAAGCTCCTCCTGGGCCCACCTGCCCCAAACCTGTCTCCTGAGAACTCATCAAGAGCCCAGCCTTGGGCTGAAGACCTGCAGTCTCAATCTCAGCATTTGATAAACGAGCCACTCCAGGGTAGATATCGCTTTCCAGGTATTTCCCCAGCCTGGGTACTCCCTGTATATTGTCCACTTAATAATGGTCCTCAAAACCAAGTGCCACTTAAAAATAACCATCCGTCCTTAGCTCCTTAGCCATAATGCCTATGAACTCATGAATTTAACGGGCTTTGTCAGATGCATTAAAATCAACATGGGGAGTGCATATTTGGTGGATATGGCTTGCTGATTAATAAAATTGATTTTTAAAAAATTAAAAAAAAAATTTTAATTAAAAAAAAAAATCAGAATAAGCATCCACACTGCACTGTTCTAATTCATCCTCTACCCAACACAGCATTGCTGGCCGAGGCCAAGGCCACACAGCTGTCCAGCAAGGTGGATTTCGAGACCTCCTATCTTGGGGTCTCTTAGGAGAAGCGAGCTGCCTCCTTGATGCTACTGGAGACCCCGCTATGAAGCCATGTCCCTCTGGCCATTGGCTCTGGCCCTGAGGCATCTAGCTTCAGCCCTCCCTGCTCCCTCCCTGCAGATAGAATGGTCCCAGGAGGGCACTTGAGGCGCCAGCCACAGCCAAGTGCTCCCTTTAATCTTGCAGACACTCAGCCTAACCCGCCCCATCAAGCCTGTCATCCAGATAATGACTTCTGGCCACGTGGCATGTTGGCGACTCTGGCTCTGCATGGGTCGACTCAAATGCCCCCCATCACGGCCCTCCAGCCCTTCCAGGACTCATCAGGGAGGAAATGCCCCTCGAGTGACAGAGGGACCCGGATTTCTAGGGGCAATAATTTTTATTTTATTTTATTTTTTTAAGATTCAACCACAACAGAAGATATGAAAACACCACTGCACTGGGGACTGTCAGCTGTCGGGTGGGGCAGAGGCCTGTCCTGCCTGGTCGCTCCTCCTTGACTTTTGCAACAGCCTGAGGCAGGGGGACTGGGCCTGGCAGCCGACTTCCACCCACCCGCCTTGGCCAACCTGACCTCCTGGAAAAAGGGCCCAGAGGACAAGAGGGGCTTCCAAGGGAGGGCAACTTTGCTGGCGTGTAGGGAGGGGTAAGGATAAGGGGTGAGACCCTCAGAGGGCGAAGGAGGGGCTGGATGAGGTGGAAGCTGGCCTGAGGGCTGCAGAGCAAGCAGGGGCTACTTCCAGAAACATCCGCCCCTGGGGATGTGCAGGATAGTCAGAGCCGGTGTGCAGCAAGCACTGGCATGGGAGGGGGGTCCTGGGTTGACTTCCCAGTGTCATGCCATAGCATGGCCCTGCTGCAGCTGCCCAAGGTCATGGGCCTCTAGGGTTTCTGTCTGCCCGGCATCTGTTCTCCTTCTAACAACAGAACCCATTTGTCCTCTTCTTCTTGCCCGTGGTAGGAGGGCACATGAACATGGCAACCTCGGGGCAGAAAATGCCTTGGCCTGTGATGGTTCAGGATGGGTGTGTGACCAGGCCTAGCCACTCAGTGTGACATACCACCCTGGGGTAGTTCACAAGACTCAGTTCTTGGGACGTTTATTTGCACCATTGGAGCCAAGTCCTGCTCTTTCTGCTCAGGTCAAGGGAAGGATTGGAAGCTGCTGGTGGCCTTCTTGTGGATGGAACCCACATGGAGAAAGCAAAGCCAGGAGTCAGAGAGATCGAGACCATGTTCTAGATCCAGCCGTGCCTGAAGTCCACCCTTGGGCTTTTGTTTACAAAAGCAAATACAGACTCCTTTTGTGCTTCTGGCTATTTGAGTTGGGTTTCTGGATATGCATTAGAAAGAATTCTAATAACCTGGGCTCCATATGTTTCTGGAATGCCCTATTCACTAGCAAGCTGGGGCTGCATTGAGTCTGCTGTAGGCTGTGATTACTGCACTGACTTTAGGCTCAGGAAGACCAGAGGGTGGATGTGGGCTTGTTACTGGAGAGACCTTAAGGAAGTACTTTCCCTCTCATATCCTTATCTGTAGAATGGGCATCATGTTGCCCATCTCATAGGCTGACAAGGACCAGGCATGGGTGGGATGAGGTGGGGGCCAGGGGTGTAACAGCCATTTCTGACAGCTGAGGGAAGAATGGGCTTTGGTTTGAAGGGGCCAGCCTGGAACCATAGGGGTGGAAAGAAAGGGCTGGATTCTGGCTAGATTGGGAAGGTCAACCTCACAAGGCTGAGGAATCGTTGATGGGGAGCACTCACCTGCACTTAACCAACCTGGGAAGACGGTGGGGAGAAGAGGTTGCAGAGGTGGGGAGAAGAGCCAGAGCAGCAGGAAGATGCCTCAGAGGGGGTGGGAGTCTTGGAAGCCCAGGCTGGGGGGCAGTTCAGGAGGGAAGGGCTGGTCAGAGGGTCAAGGTTGCAGAGGGTCAAGGTTGCAGAGAAGGGAGGAACATGAGAGCACAGCGAGCCCATGGTGACCCTGAGGTTTTGGGGTCCGCCCTCTGCAGAGTCCTCTGCATAGAGGGTCAACATGGTGAACTTTGACCGAGTAGCTCTGTTTCTAGGAATTTATCTTAAGGACCTAATCTAGGAAGAATGCAACCATCAATACAGCACTGGCCAAGGGCAAGGAGGCTTGACGTCCTACTCTTAGGCTGGAAATGAGCTGGGCACTGGTTAAACAAACAATGGTACTTCCATTCAATGGAATATGATGCAGCCGTTAAAGGAATGCAAGTAATTGCAAGGAAGCATGTCTGTGACTTACTCAGTGGGTGGGGGTGTGGGGGGAGGGGGAAAGCCTGCTACAATACAAGCTCTACTTAATAGGATCTGATTTTTTTTTCCCAAAAGAAAAACACATCTATATGCATCCAGAGAAAATGTCCGGGAACTTAAATGACAAGAGGATGTGGGATCATGAGTAATTTTTGTTTCTCCTTTACCCCTTTCGTCATTTTCTGACTTTTTTGTTGTTGTTGTTGTTGCAATGAGCTTATATTACTTTTACCCACAGCAAAGCACAAAGTGTTTTCATTTTGGGAAAAAAAAGTAAAGACTAGGAGGGGGAGCATTAAGGAGATGGGAGTGGAGGGCTCCATCCTGCTGTTGAGCCAGTAGTGTGTCATAGTCGCCTGCCTGCCACCTGCCAGGAAGAAGCAGTGCCTGCAGCTCTGGGGAAAAGCCAGCTAGCCAATTACACTAAATGGCAACAGTCACATTCTCTTCTCTCTCTAGACGTATTAGTCTGCAGAGGTAATAACACCTAGAAGCATTTAGGGCACATTTGAGTTTGACAGAAGGCAGGCATGATTAATTTCAAGTTGTTTGTCAAATCAAAGGCTGGCTTAAAGACTGGTCTAGCCACTGTCTTTAGAGACATAATAAGCCAAAGGCTGTCCTCTTTGTGACATCCAGTTCTACCACTGGTTCTCTTGGAAATGAGCCCTGAAGACCAAAAGTAATCAGAAGACAGACAGTATTTGGGTCAAGCTGGAATGTGTATGGCACTTTACAGTTTGCAAAGTCCTTTCACAGATGTCATTGTTCTTGAGTTCCAGGTCCCTGCCTATAGGCTCAGGGAGCTGAAGCCCACAACCTCCACCCAGTAGGGGGCAGTTGGGGACGTGGGTCCTGCTGGAGAGACAGTCAAATCAGCTCCAACGAGCAGGGCCCCTGGGGCACTCAGCTCTCTTTTTAGCCTTAATTTTATTGTTGTTGTTTGTTTGTTTCATTTTGTTTTTCAACTTTTTACTGAAGTATAATGTACATCTTGAAAAGCTTAGTGTTTGAAATGTGCAGCTAGAAGAGTTCTCCCAAAATGAACATATTCATGCAACCAGTACCCAGACTGAAAAACCAAACATTTCCAGCTCCCCAGAAGCCTACGTCTTCCCCCTTTTCAGTCATCTTTCAGAAAGAAAAATGAAGATGGATCACCATGTGGGGAACCATCACTGTTAAAACAAACCCTGAAATGAACCATGCTCAGTTGGTTACACACACTAAATATGGAGGAAGACGATAAAGAGGTGCCCTGTGTGGCCCTGGTGGGCTGGACATCTACCTCAGAGTCCAGCTCTGTGCCTCTTGCTCCTTGACAGTCAAGAGATGACTGCCTGGGTTTATTAGTCAGGGTTCTAGAGAGAAACAGAACAAGTAAGACATATGCATCTATAAATATTAAGAGATTTATTATAGGAATTGGCTCACATGACCATGGAGATAGGCAAGTCCAAATTCCACAGGGCAGGTGGCAAGTTGGGAACTTGATGTGACTTTGAATTCCCCAGGAGAAGCCACAAGCTGGAAACGCCAATGAAGGTAACAACAAATTCCCCAGGAGAAGCTGGCTTGCTGAAGTAGAGATAGAAATTCTTCCTTCTGACTGCTGAAATTCTCAGTTCTCCCTTTAAGGCCCTCAACTGATTAGATGAGACTTCTCATTGCTGAAGGCAATCTCCTTTGTTGATTGTAGATGTAATCAGCCATAGATGCAATCAGCTGTCTAATGATTTAAATCCATGAAATACCCTCACAGTAACAACCAGGCCAGTGCTTACTTCACCAAACTGGACACCATCTCCTGGCCAAGTTGACACATGAACTTAACCATTACACCTGGAATTTGTCAGACCTGCTTGGTGGCAATAATACCCCGGGAATATTGGTTACCTTTGATTTCCAAATGCACACAGCTCTTGACCTCAATTGAATCATGTTCACTCCCTTACAGACTACAGGGTGAGGGGAAGAGCCTGGGAACAATCCCCTTGGCTCCTGCAGGGTACTGAGCCCAGGTGGCAGCAGACAGAGCAGCCCTACCTACTGGGCACTGACTACACTGAGCCCTTTGTATGTGGGTTTTATTTGGTTCACACAATACCCTTGTGGGGTGTAGCTACTGTTATGTCAGATAACAAAACTGGTGCCCAGGGAGCATAAAGCCCACTGACCCCACACAAGGCCATGCATCACTGCATATCTGCAATTACAGTCATGAAAATGCAGAGCCTGGCATATAGGGGTTCTCTGTGCCAGCTCCTTCCATCCAGAGAAATGACCCAAGGGTGATCTGCTCTGTGTAAAGAACCCCCATTCTTTGTCCCACCTTGGGTAGTGTATTAGTCAGCCAAAGGGGTGCTGATGCAAAGTACCAGAACTCTGTTGGCATTTATAAAGGGTATTTATTTGGGGTAGAAGCTTACAGTCACAAGATCATAAGGAGTAAGTTACTTCCCTCACCAAAGTCTGTTGCCACGTGTTGGAGCAAGATGGCTACCGGTCTCTGCAAGGATTCAGCCTTCCTCTTCCTCCTAAGGGTCCATGGTCCCAGCTCCTGCCTTTCTCAGCTGTAGGTTAGCAGAAGGCTTGTCTCTCTCCCTGGGGCTTGTTTCTTTTTGGACTCAGCTGCTCTGCTCTCTTCACAGGGTCAGCGGTAGACTAGCAGGCTCATTCTCTTCCTGGGACCTCTGCCATGTCTAATGGAGCCTTCTCTCTTTCCTCACATATCTGCTTCTCTGTGTATTTACTTCCAGGGGCTCCAGCATCCAAACTCCAACTTTCTCCTCTGCTGTGAGTTTTCTCTGTGAGTCCCCACCCACCAAGGGTGGGGACTCCACATCCTACTGACATGGCCGAATCAAAGCCTTGATCATAATTTATTATTTATTTATCTATTTATTTATCCATCTCCCCCTTGCTGCTTGTCTCCCTTTGTTGCATGAGCTCTCCATGCCACACGGGCCCTGAGCTCTACGGGCTGCGTGGCAGCTCCTTCATCAGGAGGCCCCGGGGATCGTATACCTGGGGTCTCCCATATGGTAAACAGAAGCCCAACCAATTGAGCCACAGCCGCTTCCCCTTGATCATAATTTAATCAAGTAAAAGTGAAACCTCTGAATCTAATACAATCTAATATACCCAGAGGAACAGACCAGTTTACAAACATAACCCAATATCTATTTTTGGAATTCATAAATAAGATCAAACTGCCACAGGTAGGCTGAAATACATCTCCCAGAGTTCCCTTCCCTGTCTGTTTCCAGTTAGGGTGGGCCACAAGAGAAATTTCTGTAGGAGATTTGGAGAGTGGAGGTAAAGCTGCTGCCATTTTGTAGGGTACACACATTGTCACTGATCTGCTGACTCACTGCTGGGATGAGGCAGTGGCTGGGCCTGCAACTGTTCCACCTTCCCCTGGGTCCTGCTTCAGCTTCTCTGACTCCTAGGCCAGGTGTGTATGTTCACCTCGACCATAAAAGCACCCAGCTCACGCAGGACACCTACACCACTAAGGTCAAAGGCAACAAGAACTGACACGGGTTTCAATCCATCCTCCTGGGGTTCCAGCTTATGCTTGGGGTTTGTAGCTTGTCCTTGCTCTCCTCCATTTTACATTCACCTTCTGTCTCCACTGCCTTTCCTGAAGACTTCAAGCTCCAGCATCGAATACAAAGATGACAACCTTACAGATGCTGCGTCCCCAGCTCCCACAGGTTCTTGAGGTCAAATCCCTGTAACGAATCCCTTTATACATGTCTCTTGCAGTGGTTCTGTTTCTCTGACTGAACCTTGACTGATACTATGAGTGATGGGGCCAGTGGCAGAGTGTGCAGTCACTGCACATGTGAGCTGAGGCCTCAAAGGGTCTCTGGACTCCTGGGATACTGGACAAGGTGGTCATAGTGTCAAAGTTCCTTCCAGTAAGGCTCAAGGGCACACATACTAGCTGGGTGGCCATGAACCTAGATTCAAGTCCTGGCTCTCCTGCTCACTCATCTAGGGATTTGACAGTTCTGAA
>JAQZBX010023184.1:0-25677 GCA_029593785.1 Cabassous unicinctus | reverse complement strand
GTCTCTCTCCTTTTACATCATCATCTTGCTGCATGGCTCCCGGGACCTGGCGGCTCACTGGCACACAGAGCCTGGCAGCCCATGCACCTTCTACATACATATTTTCATTTTACCGGGAGGTCCCGGGGATCGAACCCAGGTCCCTCCATATGGCAGACGGACGCCCAACCATTTGAGCCACATCCACCCCCCACAAAACATTATTAAAATTGATATCTTGTATCATTTGGAAAATAAACCAAACTAGAATCTTTGACTCTAGGTAAGAAAGAAGGTGAAAAAAATGTTAGAAGTTTGTATTGATTTTCACTGGCAATATTTCAGAAGAAACAGATAAGCTCAGGCAAAAACTGGCTGTTTAGAAGCAATAATGAAAGGGAATAGGGAATCTAGAAATTTGAGGCCTCAAAAAGCTGAGAAAGCCCATGGCCCTGTAAAGCCAAACAGAAAATAAAAGTGAATAAGGCCTGTGAACAACAAAGCCCCATTAAGACTCAGCCCTGTGGCAATGATCAGATTAGAGCAAGGCCTTCTCCCTGAAGCTATTGGCTTCATGGTAAGAGCCATTCTGTTGAAAAAGGCCTGGAAGCAAAGGAAGCAGAGACATCAGGCTTGAGTATTCTGTCCAGGAAAGGATGTGGGTACATTTACTGGCACATAAAACTAATGAAAGCAAATCAATCCCAAGCCTACAAAGTTTTCAAGGGATTTATATTGCCAAAGAAATGACAACTAAAAAAGCTTTGACTCTACCTCAAAGCAATCCTTGGGACCCCAAATTTGCATCAAACAGGAATGAGCCAAAAAGCTTTACAGCCCCTAGAAGTCAGAGTCCTGCAAATCCACTTCACTTGTGGCATGAAAGGTAATAGGCAAGGACAAACACCACCACTCCCGCCCCATTCAGAAAGTGGAACTAGAGGCCACCAAGAACAATGAACAAAGGAGTTTCTTCCTCTGTCCAGAGAGCAATATCAGATCTAATCAAGGAACTGTTCACTCCAGGTTAGAAGGTTTTCACCAGGCTTGCCCAGTTGGCTTTCATCATTACTATGGATTTCCCTGAGTCTTCCATGCTACCTGTTTCAAAATGGAAATGTCCCTGGTCCATTATGTATTTTGGTATGTGTGTTGAGGGGGTTTTGGAGAATAGAGGACATAAACCAGTATTTAGTGTATGGGTCTTAGGAGCCATGGTTAGACCTGGAGATCCTGATCTTTGAAATAGATCCAATGAATGAATGGGAATTTGGGTTATTTCATTCCAGGGATGGCAAGTATGTGGAGAAAGAATCAAACAGATAGTTGATGCTACAAAGAACAGACTTGGGTAGTCATGAGTTATTCACCAACTTGTTTTCCATTCCTCCCACAGGCATTATCATCCAAACTACCTTTCCTAGCCTTCCTTGCCAATAGAATATAAACAAAAATATAGTATGTTACTTCCAGGTCTGCCTCAGAAAAACTTATTTTGTGATCCTACCCTCTCTAGTTTCCCATCTGCCAGTAGGACCTTGACCGCCAGGATAACCTTAGAAATCATGTGGTAAAGATAGCAGAGTCTCCATCAGCCTGAATCCCTGAAGGACCTCATAGAGCAGAGCCTCCCTACTACAGCCAATATCTGTAGTTGAACACCGAGTAAAAAATAAACATCAATTATGTTAAGCCATTGAGAGAGAGAGAGAAGCAGTAGTATAAGTTTCTATACCATTCTCTCCCCTCACCTTTATGTAGTTCTTGTTGCAAATTACATGTTTATTCATTATGAGTCAAAACTACTGATTTATGCATTTGCCTTTTAGATCCTGTAGAAAGTGAAAAGTGGAGTTAAAAACCAAAAATACAATAGTACTGATATTTATATTTACTCATGCCATTGTTCTTACCAGAGATCTTTATTTCTTCATTTGCCTTCAATCTATTGTCTGTTGTCCTTTCAACATAGAGAACTCCCTTTAGCATCTCTTATAGGGCCAATCTAGTGGTGATGGACTCCATCAGATTTTGTTTATCTGGGACTAGCTTAATCTCTTCCTCATTTTTAAAAACACAGTTGTGCCAGATATGGAATGCTTAGGTGGCAAAATTTTGCTTTCAGCACTTTAAACTTGCCACCCCACTGCCTCCTTGCCTCCATGGTTTCTGATTAGAAATCAGCATTTAATCTTGAGTCTCTCTTGTATGTGACATGTTGCTTCTCTCTTGTGGCTTTCAGAATTTTCTCTTTATTTTTGGCATTCCACAATTTTATTATAATATGTCGCACTGTGGGTCTATTAAGAGTCATCTTGTTTGGATTTCATTAAGCATCATAGATGTGTATTCATGCTTTTGTTAAATTTGGGAAGTTTTCAGCCATTATTTCTGAATATTCTCTCTGCCCCTTTCTCTCTTTCTTCTCCTTTTGGGAGTCCCATATTGTGAATATTCCTATGCTTGATGGTATCCCACAGGTACCTCAGGCAGTGTTCACTTTTCTTCATTCTTTTTTCTTTATGCTCCTCAAGCTGAATAATTTAAATTGTCTTATCTTCAAGTTTTCTGTTGTTGTTTTTTTCTTCTGCCAGATCCAATCTGCTATTGAACCCCTCTAGGATATTTTTAATTTCTGTTACTGTGGTCTTCGGATGTTTGTTTCCTTTTCATAATTTCTGCCTCTCTGTTGAATTTCTCTGTGTTCATCTGTTGTTCTCCTGCTTTCCTTTAGTTCTTTGTCCATGTTTTGCCTTAGCTCTTTGAGCGTATTTAGGACCTTTTTCTTTTTTTAAGTGTTTGTTGGTATGTGCCATTTCTGGTCCACCTTCTTGATGGTTCCATCTGTTTTAATCTTCTCTTTTGCTTCATCAATTGCTTCCTGTTTCTTTGTATATTTCATTAACTTTTGATGAAATCTAGACATTTTGATATTTTAATGTGTTTTCACTGAAATTTAGACCCTGAGGCATCTGTTCCTTAAACTTGTATCCAGCTAATGTTATGACAGAGCTTTCCTTAAATGCCAAGAGCTAGCAAAATAAAGAAGAAGGGAAAAAAGAAAACACTTTTCCCAGTCTTTGCAGATTGACCTGTGCCTGTGTTCTCCTTCCTGCCTATCCATACAATGGGTTGTGTGAGAATAGCTCCAAGCCAACACTTAGGGACCTCCATCAATCCTTTCTGCACATGGGTCTTGTCTGGGGTATGTTTGTGTGGCCCTAGGAATTCCTTCCATTTACATAGTTACAAATGTCCCCTCTTCCCTAAGAAAGCGTTTTCTCATAGTCTGGCACTGTACTATGTCCTACAGCCAGCAACCCCTTGCCCCAGGCAGCATGATTTGACTGTTCTCCCAGTGTTCTCTACAAGAGCTCTCTGAGCTGCCTTTTACACACAGGGCAAGTTCTGGGACGTACATGCTCCCATCATGGACAGAAGGGCCGCTCTGCTCCCTCTGGAACCAGGAGCAGGGATCCACACTGGAATTGCGGGCTGGCTCTATAACAAACTGGTGAGTGATGGAAGAAGGGTCAGCCAGGGCACCAGGAAATCTTACTGCTTAAAAGAAGCCCTTTTCTTGCCGTTACTGCAGTCCTTTAAGTATTTTTGGGGGGTTTCTAAGAAAGATGTTTCTGCTAGTTCTTTGTTGATCAAAACTTCTGTGGGGAAACACAGTCTTAAAGCATCCTACTCTGCCATCTTTATCCTCAGTACATCTCTGTCACTCTATTTTGGAGAGACTTTCTGGGTGCAGAATTCTAGGTTGATAGTTATTTTCTTTCATAACTTTGAATATATTATTCCATTATATTCCATTGCTGCTGTTGAGAAATCAACTAATTGTTATTACATTGTATTTTTAAATCATAATTATTTATTACTTAACTAACATTCACCTAACATTTGCCATGTGCTGACCTCTGTTCTAAGAACTTAACAAATCATAACTCACTTTAATTCTCATAACCACCTTATTAGTATGAAGTAGGTACTGTTATTATCAACCCTGTTTTAAAAATGAAGATGTTGAGGCATAGGGAGTTCCCTCTTTTGCCTAGCGTCAGCTGGTTAATGAGGGGCAGAGCAAATATTGTAACACAGGCTGTCCAGCTCCAGAGTTCCTCCTCTTAGCCATTACACTAAGCCACATTCTCTCTTTTCTTTCCATTTCTTTAAAAAAAAATCTCCTTGTCTTTGGTATTCTGCATTTTGACAAATCTATGACTTCCCTCCCTCCCTCCCTCCTTCCTTCCTTCTCTCCGCCCATTCCTCCCTCCCTTTCTTCCTTCCTACCTTCCTTTAATAATTTTTAACGAAGACTTGCTTAATCTGTGGGTTGGTATCTTTCATCAATTCTGGAAAATTTTTCAACTGTTTTTTTTTTTAAGAAAAAAGAAAGTTGTCTCTTACTCATTCTTTCTAATCATTCCTTCAAGAACTTTGATTAGCTTTATGTTAAATCTTGATCTATCCTTCATGCCTCTTAAAATTCTTTCAGATTTTCATTCTGTGCTACATTCTGGGTACTTTCTACAATTAGATCTTCCACTTGACTATAAAAATATTTAAATAAATATCTTCAGTTGTGTCAAATCTTCTGCTTAGCACTTCCAATGAGTTCTAAATGAAATTATTATATATTTCATTTTATAAGTTTAATCTGATTAGCTTTAAAATATGTCTACTCAATTTTTGTAATCCTTAATTATACTTTTAGTTTCTTCCTTTCTTCATCTAAACATGATAACCACAGTTTATATTCTGTAATTTTTAACTCTACTGTCTTCAATATTTGCAAATCAGATTCTATGATTTATTGTTTCAAAGACTCTCATTCTTAATAATTTGTTTCCTTGTGAATTTAAATGTTTCAATAATGAGATCATGTAGCTTGAAACCTTCTCTGGGAGAATTCTTTGAGATGTCGGTTTAAAATTTCTTATCTCCAAAGAGGGTCAGCACTTGTGTCTGCAGTTAATTTTTCTGATTATAAAACTTCATGTTAGAAAATGTAGAACATATAGGAAAAGCACAGTGATATAAATATGAATCACTTTAAAAATCCTGCCCCAGCACCATTTGTTGAAAGACTGTTCTTTCCCCATTGCATGTATGTAGCACCCTTTCAAAAATCAATTGGCCACAGATGTGTGGATCTATATCTGTTCTTTCAATTCTATTCCACTGGTCTGTATGTCAATCCTTATTCCAGGTTTTGTCTTTTGTCTTACTCATGCATGTGGCCCAGGCTCTGGGCTCTAAAAGATGGAAATACAATTTGCAGAAAAACTCTGGCTATATTTCTAGCTCCTTATAAATTTCCTTTCTTTTCTTCCAGCTCAGTTATGTGCTAAAAAGTTTCTTTAGTGATCCACCAATATTCATATTTGTGTTATAAATAGAAGTCCCAAAAATATTCATCACTGTTGGATGTTATTAGAATATCATTCAGTAACAATTAGAAATCAATGAGTTTCTTCTATATATGATGCAATTTGTTAGTAACTGGGGGTACAGAATAGACCAAACAAAAAGAAGGAAAAAAAGTATTCTGACTGTATTAGTCAGCCAAAGAGGTGCTGATGCAAAGTACCAGAAATCTGTTGACATTTATAAAGAGTATTTATTTGGAGTAGAAGCTTACAGTCACAAGGCCATAAAGTACAACTTACTTCCCTCACCAAAGTCTGTTGCCACATGTTTGAGCACCTCTGGGAGGTTTCAGCCTTCCTCTTCCTGCTAAGGCTCTGTGGTCCCAGCTTCTTCTGATCTCAGCTGTAGGCTAGCATAAGGCTTGTCTCTCTGCCTGAGGCTCATTTCTTTCTGGGCTTTCTCAGCTGTTCAGGACTCTGGTCTCTTCAGCTGCAAACTATCAGGCAAATGTCTCGGGTCACTCTCTGGGGCTCCAGCATCCAAAACGAAACTCTCTGTGTTCTCCTTCTCAGTGTATTTACTTCTGTGTGAGAGTCTGTTTTATCCCCACCAAGGGGGTGGGGACTCAACCCTGCACGCCCTAATGACATGGTCAAATAAAAGTCCTAATCTTGATTTGATAAAGTAAAAGTGAAGCCTCTGAATCTAATGCAATCTAATACACCCAGAGGAACAGACCAGTTTACAAACACAATCCAACATCTATTTTTGGAATTCATAAACAATACCAAACTGCTACAGACTTCATAAAGCTTGCATTACTACTAGGAAAAGAACCATTTTTATTTTTAATGCAATTAAACTAAAGTTTGATTACTGTGGTGAGTTTTATGATATTTGCAATTTTACTGACCTTAAATGACTAGTCCATATCACTGATCTAAGGCATCTATATTAAGAAAATATGTACATATAAATACCCAAGAGGCTATATAGAACCATACACAGATGATGAATCCAGCAATTATCTATGAGACTAGAATGGTAGACCAGAAACCACCTAAGATACCCTGATATAAAACTGAAAAAAAAAAGAAATGGAAAAAGAAAAAATGCCACATTTCAGTTGACATAGGAGCATCAAATGGAAAAGGAAGGCCAAATGTTTTCTTTAATGGGGTCTTTTGCATTGCTTCAATCTGACAAATATAAAATGGAAGAAGAGCATGTCTCAGGAGGATCTCACTGACTGCCACAGTAAATAGTGCCTCAAACAGCGGGGCTCCTGAGGGCTCTAGGGGCATCTTGAAACCATAGGCAGGGTAGACAATCTCAGGAATTCGACACCCTGTCAGTGGACCTTACTTTGGAATATATGCTCCCCAATGTAACAGAGTTAGACTCATTTATAATTTCCCTGCACTTGGCTCTTCTGCTCCTTTTATTTGAACCTATAATTAGCACTGCACTTGTTAAATATATGTCCCAGAGATTTACATCTTTGGTCTGTTCATGTGCCAGTTGAGCCCAGAATCTCAGCAGAGTTGCAACACCTGCTCTGCAGTTCAGTGGACTCACCCAGAACAACTACTAAAAGAATGATGATGAAAAACGCCCATCCCAGGAAGTGGAGAGTGTCTGCAACTGCAAGCAATACCGTTCTGTACATTTGCTGCATGGGATCTAAGCCCCCTCTCAATCAGAGGAAGGGTGGGCATCACCATCCAAAAATCCTTGATATTGAGGAATGAACAAAAATAAAGGGAAAGCAACTATGGACTAAAGTAGACTTATTATTATTCCAGCAATGGAAGAACTTGTATCATTGATATAAAGGCAATGACCACAAGAGGTTCTGAGGGGAGGAAGAAGGAAGAATAGGTGCGACATGGGGGCATTTGGGGGGCATTACATGACATTGCAATGACGGATACAGGCCATTATACATTTTGTCAAAACCTGTGAAATTGTGCGGTGCAAAGTGTAAACTATAATGTAAACTATAGACCATGGTTAGTAGCAATGCTTTAATATGTTTCATCAGTTGTAACAAATATACCACAGTAATGAAAGATGTTGTTAATGGGGGAAAGTGTGGGAAAGAGAAGGGGTGGGGTATATGGGAATCCCCTATATTTTTAATGTAACATTTATATAATCTAAAGCCTAGAGGCAGTACTGCAAAGAGCACCAGAACCAGAAAGAGAAGCAGTGGCTCCAAGCTGAATAACACTAATTATCAGTGTGGAATATTTGTCACCTGTTTAGTGCCAGTGACAAAAGAAGTAACTTCATAAATAGTCTGTGAAGGAATCCTGTGCACTTTTAGCTGAAGCTCTCCTGGCAGCAACTTCAAGGCAAAAGCTGGAGTCCCCAGATGTCTCCTCCCAAAGAGAGGAATCTCCCTGTGAATAGGTCCCAGGGATTACTTAACACCAATATTGGAACTTACTGTAGAAGGACACTCAAACATCCAGAAAGTCCCAGTTATTTTACTTTCCTCCCAAATTATTCTTTATAGAGAGTATCAACATTTTAACATCCACTTAAATATATGACAGTTTTTTTTTTTTTTAAGTACAATCAGTTGTATTGCAAAAGCAAATGTTTAAGGGGCTTTTACCTCTCTTTTATTTCTGCCTTATGATGATTCTGATGCTTTTCAGATTATTTTGGAGCCTTAAAAGTGGAAGAAAATGTGAAGAATATTTGAGAAATGGAAAATGCTTCTGTACGGCTAGGTATAGATTTAATATTGAACAGATATGTTGTGATCCAAGAGGCACTGGTATTTTTTAAAAATTACTGTTAAATTCCCTGAATTCCAAAAGCACTCTAAGTATATGAATACTTCCTGATAAAATGGTTTCCGATCAGATTAAACGGGAAAAAAGGAAATCTGTAAAGGAAAGTTAAACAGGAGTTGTTTAGGGCAGTGTAGGTAGCTTTCTAGTTGCAAAGAAATCATTAACTGAAAAAAACTATTTACAGAGTACATAAAACAGACAAATAATATAATCTATACTGTAGCCCATAGCGTTGGGATACATTCTTGAATGACATACTCTTTCTAAAAGTTCTTAATTTAAAAACGTCTCAAAAGTTGAAACCAGCTTAGAAATTATCTAGTTCTATTTTACAAATGAAAACAACCTCATTAAATGACTTTCCAAAGCTTGCATGAAATTTTTTAACAAAGTAATATATATATACACAAGTCACCCAAATATGGAATGGCTAGCATTTTCTAGGGATATTTGGTCACCCTGTGGGAAATCAAAATTCTCCTCTTAATCAAGGACTTGAACAGGTACAGATTGGGGAAACTAAACTGACTGAAAGAATGTGAGTGCCGTAAAGAAACTCAAACTGCAGTTGAAACCCATGTTTAGTCATCCATCAATCCTAATATAAGTATTTGAGGCCATGGGGATTGAATTCCAACTGGATGTGTAGTTAGGTATAATGAAATAGAAATAAATGATCTCAGAAAGAAAGAAAAAAAAAGAGGACATGCTTATAGACTTCACAGATGTGAAGTTCTTTTCTTGCCAAGAACATGTCTTCCAACAATAGGATAAGGCTAGTGATGCTCGACATCATGGCAATGGCTTGGAATTAACTTATCAGCTGAGCCAACAAGAGGAATTAGATCAAACGGATTTTGATTTAGCATTCATCAGATGGCTGAATTGCATCCAGAATGATGCTGTATTATCTTTGTTCACCAAGCTATCGCTCAAGAAGCTAAAGAGGGATTAAAAGCATGCAGTTTATAGTCATTTTCTTAATAAAAGGAATAAAAAGTTATAACTACTGTATCACTGATCCACAGTGCAAATTTAAATTGTGGGTCCCTTCAAAATCTTAGGCAAAATCTTTTCCATTTCTATCACTGAATCCCTTCTTTATCAGATCACTTGAAAGAAACAACATTGGTTATAAATGTTCTAATGTTGCTCTTTTTTTCCCCCCTAATATTATGCCATGTGGATTTCCCTGTTAGAAAAGATGAGATTACTATTCATTAACATTCAATAAGTTTGGAAAAGTGTTATTAATGCTTGAAAATAGAAAGAGGAGTCTTGTCTTGTGATTGAATGATTGTTAGCTAAATTTCTCATATCTTAAAGAAAAATTACAAAGAAACAAATCTGAATATTCATAATGGAACCCATTGTTTGCATCTTAAATAGTTTATCAAGCTGTGTTTTCTCTTTAATAATCCAAACTCACTAAATAAATATTATATTAATGAAAAAGTTTACTTATTTGAGGATTATGCTTTATCATTCATAATAATATGGGAGGACACCCATCACAACTAAAAGAAACAGAAAATTAAAAATCTTTGTTGGTTAATCATCTCTACATTCTTCCTGTACAATTATGCTAAGATCTAAAAATATTAAAATTATTCTGCTCTCCTCCTTCTGCCCTCCCACTAGCCATTCCTAGATGCCTTGATATGCCTAGGCCATGTTATGGTGGTGTTGGGAATGGCCTGTTGTATGACTCATGATACCAAAGGCTCATAAGTTCCGAAGAGGAATGACAGCCCAAAGGGTGGTTTGAAGTTCAATGAATGCACAGGCTGGTTTAAAGAAAGAGAAATTAATGTTAGTAGTTGCTCTTAGCAGAGACACTGACATGCTCCTACGTCTTGGCTGTTCCGAGGTCACATATTACCAAGACAGTAAATACACCCACATCAGCTGAAGGCTACCTCAACTTTGTCCCAAACAAATTTCATGGGTGCTAGTTTCAACTTCTCTCCTAGACTGTGTTTAGGTGGTTTAATATTGACTGCTATGCATCACTTTGTTTCTTATATCTCCTTTGGTACCACTTGAGAGTTCTAGTCTTACCCTGGCTGGTAGCCCAGTTTCCCTTCATTCTTGCTTTTTCCCCAGGGGTTGCAAATTGGTGAACTTGAACTGCATCAACCCTGAAATATCTTTCTGGGAGGCTTACACTGCATTTCCTAAAAAATGTGCATTAATTGCCAGTATTTGAAATCAGATGATTTTGTATAGTCTCAAAGTATCTCCCCCAAAGAAATCTTAACTTATTACATAGGGAAAAATAATATTATAGTAGACAACCCTAGCAAACACCACCTTAACCAAGTAATCAAGGTTAACATCACCATTAAAAAGACATATCAACATCATGTATCCCGTGATGGGCTGCACTGAAGGCATGCCACTTTTGTGGTATACTTCCCCACAACGGGTAACCTCAATCCAATTATAAGAATACATCAGGCAAACCAAAATTATGAGACATTCTTCAAAATAAATAGCTAGTACTCTTTAAAAGTCTCAAAGAAAATCTGATAAAATATCACAGATTAGAGGAGACCAAGAAAACAACAACTAATTGTTGTGTGAGAATCTGGATTAGATTCTGGAAGAGAAAAGGGATGTGTTGGGGATACCCAACACTACCCTCTGGCCTTTATTAGAAGAACTCATAGGACTCCGAAAATCTGTTATACTCTAGCAAAAGAATAGAGATTAAAATCAACAAAGAGAAAAAGTGCATAGGGTAGAGTCTGGGTGAAAGCTTCCAGTTGTCCTCTCTCAGTGGAGCCTCAGAAATAGCACTTAATTCCCTCAGCAACTATGTGTGACAACCTGTGTGAAGCATTGCCAGCTAAGGAAGTTCAGCCTAGCCTTGGTGTCCAGGGTTTTTATTGGGGGTCAGTCTCCACCCCTCTCCCATAGGTCAAACTGATAGAGAGTGGCCCAAGGCCTCAGGGTATACAGAAACAAGCATTTACTGTAAGTAACATTGTTAGCATAAACCAGTTAGTCAAACTTATACAACGTGTCCCAAGGTCTCAGGCATACAAAATCTCTCTTATCAGAGAGAATATTCCACAAGTTCAGAGTTTATCTTCCAGAAAGTCCTGAAGATAGGACTTTCTTTGGTATATGCAGGGCTTAAGCAACCAGGCATCCCAAGTTAACCATTTCCTGCACAGTGGAAAAACTAGTTAAACACAAATGAATCTGAAATTTAGCTGTGCCAGTGTTAATCTCTTAACTGATCATTGTATTATAATTGTGTATGATATTAATATTAGAAGAAGCTGGGTGAAAGATATAGCGAAACACTGCCTACTTTTTCAATTCTTCTGTAAAACTAAAATTATCTCAAAATAGCAAGCTTTTTTTTCTTTAACAAAACAGTGATTTTGGATTTCCAATTTTTCTGGAAAAAAAAAAAATCTAGAATGTCAGGTAACTTTTGACCTGCTTTCCTGAATGGCAACAATGAGCTGTAACTGAGTGCAAGGTGTTCCCATTAGTCAGGGCCTTTTCCACTGGCCTCACTACTCCCTATTATTGCACCCGGCCTGCTTCCCTTATTTATGCAAATGCATGGATCTATAATCTGTGGACATGTGGCTCCTGCTTTTGCTAGTCATTACCACAGGACTGGGGCAAATCCTGTTAGCCAAAGGGTGCCTGGGATCCCACTGTTCTGAGACAGAGACATCTCTGCTGATGTACTACTTGGCCCACATGATTGAAACACCAGGGCCAGCTGTTCATCTGAATTTTCATGGAGTTAGCCCAAACTTCTCTGATAGCACAGAGCAAGTTCAAGAAAATGTTTCAGCAATCACACCAGTTCCCCCAGTGTCAGTCTTCCCTCTCTTCTCTTCCTGTGCTGTCTGGAGCTGCTGAGAATTGACTGATGTGTCTCAAACATGAGTCTTAAAGTGTATTAGGGAATTTGAGTTGCATCTGTGCATCTCAAATGTGCCTTACCTGTTTGGAAAAGAATGAGAATCACGTGAAACAACATTTCTGTGTATATACAAGAGAAGGTAAAGTTTCTACAAACAATTCACTAAGGAAGAAATAAAGAGACACAAATAAACCAAAAAAAAAAAAACAACAACCCTATTTTCCCCATAGATTTTTATCATACTTCATTTAACATTTCAGAAAGTATATGTTTTGATTCTGTTCTTCAGAAGAATGTAATTGCTGTATGTTATTCTATATGCTAATCTTTTAATAAATTAAATCTGTGGTTTCATATTTACCAGGTGTGTGGTATATGAGTGTTAATGTACTAGTGGTCTGTGCTTATTAGAATATTATTGCAAAATTTGGTAAGAAATGGCAATAAAAGAATAGAAATATTCTCAGCTACAGTAGGACATAAATATCTCCCTACCAATATTTGATTTTCAGAAAGGTCCTTGCTGGAGATTTGTTGACTTTGCACTTTTGGAAAAGAGAGCCAGAGAGATGCATGAAAAAGAGGCAAAGAAGGATTTGACACCATGGTTTCAGACTCCTAGACTCCAGAACTGTGAGAGAATAAACTCTATAGTTTTAGGCCATAAAGTTTGTGGTAATTGGTTAAGTCAGCCCTAGGAAGCTAATACAATAATAGAGAGAATTTGGCAGGAATCTAAATGTGTTCTCATTGATACTGGATCTGAAAGATCTTCTGGACCTCCGGTGGCTCCGTGTTCTTCAGCAGCATTATCATTCCACAGCTATGCTGAGTATGTCTGCTTCCTTTTCTATCAGTCCACTTTCATTCTTTTTGTTGTCTGGTTGTTTCTTTTCATATTCCCAGGTCAAATTCCTGAGAGAAAGGCTTCAAATAGGTCTAGATAATTAATACCATCCCTAAAATTTGGCCAGGGCTTTTCATACTTGGCTTTGTAGTAGGCTTCTGCTCCAACTATGGATTGGCACCCTTGGGACAGATGTCCATCCCTGGTCCAATCAGCTATTGTCATCAGGGCAGGGTCTCATGGTCCAGAATGTAGCTGGCCATGGCCACACTCTCAGCAAGGGCTTAGGGCAAGCCATTCAATGTGATTGACATGTCTGGTACAAAAATTACTTTCTACCAACTCTTCTCCTTGTATTATTTCTAATCATATAAAATGTTTAAGTAAATTATGTGGAGACTTTATAAATATATTCTGTGGTTCAAAGAGTTTTCTTTTCTTACATCTTTTGTTCATTAATTCTTTTGATGAGATTTCTCCTGTAGTTTTACATGTAATATTATATTCTCAATGGAGCCTTGTAAGAGAACCATAAAGAATGAGAAATAACAGTGGAAAACTATTAATCCCTTATCTTAGGGTGTGAGAATAGCATCTTAATCCCCTATCTCAGAGGGTGAGAATAGATCTAGGAGAGAAGCTCTATTTTAGGTAAAATGACACTGACAGTCTCATAAATTCAACTGTCTGCTTGTGTTTGCTCTCTTGGCAGAGCCAGAGTATAATAATTGAAACCTTTTATTCTTCAAACATAAGCTATATTTTCAGAAAACTTGGACAGAGATTTTGTTTTAACTAAGATAGTTTATACATTCTTTTAATTTCCCTTCCTTTTTATTTTCTGCAAATAGAATACTATATATTGAATTTCCATAGTCAGTTATGCAAACATCTAGAATTTGAACCAATCTTACATTTCTAAAAAGTTTTTATCTTAAGAATTGCTACCATTATGAACTCACTAAAAAAACCCAGCTTTTTTTAAAGCAAGGGTCCCAGCTGTGCTTTTTATTTGCTAGTTACTGCCCTGAAATTCATGAAGGCCTATCTCAAATTTCAGAATTTCATTCACCCATGAAACAGGGGTTCAGAATGACTTGTCTCCTGAAATCAATTACTAAACTAATATACTTTATTGACTTTCCTGTTTGAATTCCTCTTCCAGTGTGGAAGGGTCCCACTTTGGGGATTATGTCTCTAACCCACCCTCTTTATTTTCTGAAAGTCCTTAGAATTTACACGTTCTTCTTTTTATTTATTGTGCTTGAATTCTTACAAGTTAGAGTCTAAATATGTGTTTTTTTTTTGGAGACTTGTGAATAGAATTTCATTTTTAAAAACTTCTGTGCTTTCTAACTTTATAGATAAAGGGTAGGACCCACTTGTTCATTCAGTTATTTCCCAGTAAGGATCATAGAAGGAAATGGTCATTGTGCTGGAGAATTATGAAATGTATGTGGGTTTTCTGAATGCTCTTATTCATTGCCAGAAGCATATTGAATAAATATATATATATTTTTAGGAGGTACCTGACCTCCTACACGGGAAGCATACACTCAACCACTGAACTATATCAGCTCCCCTAAATACATTTTTAAAATACATTTTTTAAAGTTGGAAACAATGCTAGGAGAAAGTAGTCTGTTTCAACTCTGAGAATCATTGTGTACAATTAGACAAGAAAAAATAATTTTCATAGAGATAAACTAAATAACATCAAAACAAACTGCATTTTATAATCTAGTGTCTTAGCTAGTGACCATCCTGGTGTGCTTCCTCTAAAAAGCAGCTGAACAGAATGTGACCATGCAACTAGCCAGAGGCATAAAAGTGCAGATTTAATGAGAAATGAATATAAGGCTTTCTCAAATGATGTCAGATTGTGATAGTGTAAAGATGAGAAAGTGCAATCAAGTCAGTAGAGGTAACAAGCCAGCCCTGAAAGAGATGCTTTTCATCTCCTATTTAAAACAAAAGGTGGAAACTTAATTTACTATTACCTGTAAAACTGCAGGAGGAAACTCTCTTTTAGGAGCCATATTATGGCCAGCAACAAAATTCCATGAAACCCTTTATAGGAGGTGGGGGGCAGGGTGAACATCTGGATTCCCTCTGTGTCATCAAAAGGCCCTGGGTTTGGCCCCTTAGGAACGTATTTATTCATTTTTCCAGTCAACCTTGAGATTAGAGAAAGGGTAGGTGAAAGTAGGGTGAGAAAAATAACTGTGATATGATTAACTTTTCTTTCTGAAAAGAATGAATATATTATGATCACCTAAAAATAAAGAAGAGAACAAGGAAGCAGTATCATAATACTGTGGAGAGACAGTTAACAAGCTTTATTTGTTCTATCATACAGCAATTTCCTCTTGGCCTTTATTTCTTTTGGGCACATCCATGAATCAGAACAGAATACAGAAAGCCATCTTATTTTCTCTACAAAGAATCAGGGTCTGGCCCCCTAGGTCTGTTCCTAACTACTCACTGGACCCTAGACAAAAACTCAAAGGAAAAATGATTTTTCTTAAATTGTAGAGAATTAATTGTATCATGTTATCTTCTTTATGATCCAGATGAACTTTAATTACTCAGTTCTGCTATTCTCAAAGTTGGCATGTAGAATAATACGTTTTAGAGAGTGGGAAGCATTTCCTAGGAGTCTCCTCGTCTAACATTGTACTATGTAATTTAGCTTCAATTAACTTCAGGGAGCTAGCGGAATAGACGAGGCAAGCTCTATAATTTCCAGTGCAGTTGCAAAATAAAGTTCACATACAGAAAACTTTTTTTTGCCTAATAGTTTTGCCTCCTCTTAGAACTTCCAAGCTGGTACCATTCATTTCTTATATTTTTTTCTTGGTGGCAATATTAAGAATATCTGAGTCCTAAGGAAGAGTTAGCCCTGATTTCCCTACTGCTGACTTGACAGAGACAAAAAGAATAACTTCAGTGAAGATAATTCAGAATTAAAGGTGTGTTCAGAGTGGAAGCAAGTGAAAAGCTTTTATTAGTTTAATTCTCTTTATTCTACAAAGGAGATTACATTAAACACCTGCCACTTTAGGTATGTAGAAATAGGTTATTAGGTTTTTTTTTTTAATCAAAGTCCTCTTTAAGACCTATTATTCGGATCTGAACACTAAAAAAATATAATAACAGCAGTATAGTTATAATTTATTGAATGTCTCCTCCATGTTATAGGAATCATATTAGGCACTTTTCAAAACACTTGCAACTCTGCAACTTATGTATTAATGCTGATTTATGGGTGAGGAAATTAAGACAGGAATTAAGAAACCTGCCCATGATCACCAAGCTTGTAACAGAGCTGAGACCCATGTCTGTTCCACTACAAAGCTGAACTGGTTGTCTGCTTTTGCTTCAAAAAGCATTAGCATATGACATCAATAACCAAATAAGAGTAAATTACACTGGTGGTTAAGCCAATCTTGATGAAGCTGGGGGTAGAATTTCCATTCACTTTCAAACCATATGAATAATACTACCTTTATTTTCCTAATACAGTCTTTGCAGGAGATTAGATTATATCCTCATCAGTACAGGTTTAACTTGCTTTTTAGGAAAGATGCAATTCACTCATGAAAAACTCTAAAGCATAGCAGAGAAATGTAGAATTGCTTTCAAAGCCCCATTAAACTATGCAGGTACAAATTCAGCTTTCAATATTTGACCTTTTTCTCTTTTCAAACCATCCCCCAAACTTTCCCTTATCCTAACCTCTTGCCCCTCACTATATGTTAGAAACAGCTTAGGCTTTAGGCAAATTAAATTCCCTCAGACTATGCAAAGATTTCATTATTTTACCTAGACCATTTTCTGTCCATATCAAGACTAAAACAGCAGGAATTTAATGCCCCTTCAGTTTGGCCCAAATCCAGGTTGGTGATATTTCTTTCCCCTCCTTTTCATTGTTGTTAAATGGCATAGGCTCTTAAAGCTCCAGACTTTATTTGGCAGGACAGAACCACTTCCAATCTGAAACAGCTGCAGGAATCTTAGGAAAACTTTATTTCTAATGATTAATAGCAAATTTCTGAAAGGACAAAAGATGAACCAAAAAATCCATGGGATTTCTTTGTATCCCCCAAATTCAACATTATCAGAATTCTATATTTTCTCCTAATAGTCTTTGAGGCACATGTGGTCATGAATAAAACGTAACAATAAATTATGTTCTCTATTAATGTATATTCATTATTTTATGACATTTATAATTTATAAAGCTATAACTGATAGGACTTTTAATTTTATTGGTAAATTACATCCAAATTTGTGATTAAAAATTCTCTTGACAAGGGCTAGAAAGTTAAAAATCTAGCACCCTTAAATTGAGCCAGTATTTCATCCTGTCCTTCTGCTAAAGAAGCTAAAGAAGACTAGTAGTCTTAATTCTTGAAGATGATAATGCACTCTATTTATTCCCATCTTAATTCACAAATTTACAGAGAAGAAGTCTTTCTAGTGATATGTCTGTACCCTGCATACATGAGGCCATTTATAAAACAATGGACATTTAGAAATATTGTGATGCTGTGTATAAAAAATATAAACACTAAAAAGTAAGTGAAAAGAAATAATAAAGAGAAGGGCAAAATTAGTAAAAAAAGAATACAAACATGTAGAGAAGAAAAATAAAGCCCAAAGTCTGTTCTTTGAAAAGAATAATTGACAAAGTACTGTGAGAGTATCAGGGCAAGTGAAAATGAGTATTAACAAATAATAGAGGATTTAAAAAACAAAATACATTGCCATAAGTGCTACAGATATAAAATAAGAGAATGCTATGAGCAAACTTACAAGTAAATTTGAAAAAGTAGATGAATGGGGAAATTCCTAGAAAAACATAACTTGAAATACCTAATGCAAGGAGAAAGAGAAAGCTTAAACAGTCCTATAACCACTAAATAAAGTGAATCAGTAGTTTTAAAATTTTCCCACAAAAGTGACTTCAAGCGCAAATGACTTTCCCAGCAAGTTTTACCAAAAAATCCAAGGATCAAATTCAAATTGTACACAAACCCTTTCAGAGACTAATAAAGAGAAGATTTTCCCAAAGCATCTGTGTGGGAGGAAGAGGAGTGATGGCAACTGGGAGTCGTAAAGCCTTCAGAACAAGAGAATGTGGAATTTGCCAAAGAACTGGAAAGCATGGTACCCAATCTGAGAAGAGAACCTGAAACTGAGGGGGTTACAGAGACTCCAAGTATCAAGTTATTAAAAGTAGGCCTCCTGATAAGGTCTGAAGATATATGAGCAGTCTGGGCCCAATGAACTCTCAAAGCTGACAAACGGAAGCTCACTTCTAGGCCAGTGTTCCATACTTAGGAGAAACAAATGAGAGTGGAAGCCAAGATTGGCACCCCAAAAGTAGAAAATCTTTCCTGACTTGTCTTTCCTCCTAAAAGTGCAGAAAACTCATTTTCACTTAAAAATGCAATACAGAAAGTGCTGAATTGTGACATTTCAAATGCAATATAAGAAAGCATGAACCCTAATGTAAACTATGGACTTTTCTTTATAATAATGTAATATTGGCTATCTGTTGTAAAAAATATACCACATTAATATAAGATTTTAATGTCAGGAAAAAAGCTACTCCAAAACTCACAAAATAAACCAAAATTTTAGAAAATATAAATGAGATGCTTGGGGAAAAGTAAAATTTAAAAGAGGGGTAACAATTCAGAAAGAACTAGAAATAAAGAAAAAATTATTACACCAAATAAAGACTTAACTAGAAGGGGCACAAGAAAAAATAAAGCATGATAGATAATGCCTTAAGGTAAATGCAAGATGGAAAATAAAACAATTTTAAAGATAAAAAATAAATGATGAACAAGATAAAAATCTTTTGCTATAAAGTGATAAAGAAGTTAACTGGAGATTCCATGTATGTGATTTTATGTGAAGCCAACGTGATATTCAAGAATAAATGGATGTTCAAGTCAAAAGACAAGTTGTTCTGAGAATGTGCAGACTCGGGGAATAGTGTCCTCATGAATGTCTCCAGAGGAATCTCCTGGAGCAGTACTGCTCAGTTGTTGACAACCACTCCCCAGTGAGGTAAGCACAGAATGAAAGCAAGCATTTAGAAATTTATAGTAATTTGAACTAACAATTTTATATTTATTGAATCTAAAAATAAAAACTTGGTTTTGTATTTTATCTTCCTTTTGTTTTGTTTTCCAGTATTTATTTTTATTATATTTTAAAAAGGAATTGGAGGGAGGGGTGGCCTTCACCACACCTCAAACAGTTCAAAAAGCATTGTACAAGAGGACAAGCTTCAGACAACTGGAGAAACTTTGACATAAGGAGTGGTGGCAAGCATTAAATATAATGTCTACTCATAGAAATGTTTAAATAATGTTATAAGGGAGAGAGTAGGGCTGTGATGGATACATATTCTGACAATGCGGATACAGGACAACTATCTAAAAGTAGTGTAAGGCTAGAAACGTAAGAATATAGAATAAAGTCACTGATTGCCCTATTATATTAACTGGATTTAAAGTTTAATGGTTCCTCTGAAAGCTAAGTATAAAACTACTATATAAATCGGCAATCCTACTACTCGATACATACCCAAAAGAATTAAAATGAGAGTCTCAAAGAGTTATTTGCACATTGGTGTTCACAGCAGCATTACTCACAATTGCCAAAAGATGGAAACAACCCAAGTGTCCATTAACCAATAAATGGATAAATTAAATGTGGTATATATATATGTGGTGGTTTGAAGCTGTATATACTCCAGAAAAACATGTTCTTAAAGTTAACCTATTGTAAGCAGGACCTTTTGATGAGGCTAATTTAGTTAAGGTGTGACCCACTTCATTCAAGATTGGTCTTAATCCTATTACTGGAGTCCTTTTTAAAAGGAATGAATCCAGACAGAGAGAGAAAGCCACAGGAAGCAAGAAGCTGAAATTAACAAAACCTGGAAGAGAAGAGAGAGACCAGTAGACATTGCCATGTGCCTTGTAATATAGCAGAGGAGTCAAGGACTACTATCAGTCTTTGGGAAGAAAACATTGCCTTGCTGATGACTTGATTGGACATTTTCTCAGGCTCAAAACTATAAGTGAATAAATTCCCATTTTTAAGTCAAGCCGTTTCAGAGTATTTAGCTTTGAACAGCTTAGGAAACAGAAACAACATACAATGAAATATTATTCAGCCTTAAAAAGGAATGAAGTCATGATACATGCAACAACATGGATGAAACTCGAAGACATCATGTTGAGTAAAATTAGCCTCGCACAAAAGGACAAATAAGCATGATCTCACTGATTTACAATAATTAGAATAAACAAACTCATAGAGATAGAATCTAGAATATAGTTTACCAGGGACAGTGTAGGGATAGGGAATGGGAAATTAAGGCTTAAAACGTGTAGAGTTCCTATTTGGAATGATGGAAATGTTTTGGTAGTGGACAGTGGTGATGATAGCACAACACTGTGAATGTATTTAACAGAACTGAAATATGTATCTTATTGTGGTGAAAGGGTTCCACGTTACATGGTTATATTCACTCCCTTGCACATAACCTCAATTCCCTTGCCCTTCCCTGGCTTTGTCATATTGGCCTGGACAAACTTCACTTTTGTAAGTCTGCCTATTGTTTCCTTTTCTCTGATTTATTTTCACAAACTTGGAAGAATATATTATCTCCCTTTCTGATTTTCTGTCTGCAGGCCCCTATTAGAGGTTAAACACCATGAAATCAAGAATTTTTGCCTGTTTTCTTCACTTTTGTGTATACATTGTCTTAAAGTGTGACTGGTACATAGCGGGATTCAATAAATATCTGCTGAATAGCTGAATGAGGTTGGGATCACCCGTAACAGTCCTTTATATGAAGTGTTTTAGGGAGTGTGGGGCTCAGAGTTGTCCCTAGATGGTTCCTTAGGATGATAAAATCTTTGTATATTTCTCCTTTTCTACATTCTCACCTCCCCCTGTTCACATTTTCTTATTACATGTGGTATCATAACTCAGAAAGTCTGTGTTTGGAAAGGATCTGTTTGTACAGATCTGACATTTTGGAATTATTTTCAAATCTTTAGCATCTGCCAAGGTAGACTTATAACTAGTTTAGAACAGTCCAGTGCATCCTTTCTAGTTGCATATAAAGGGAATAGCACTAAGTTAAACTGATTTGCAATGACCTTTAATGTTCTTTTTGTACAGAATAATAGCAATAATTTATTGAACACTCACTCTGTACCAGGCACTGTAGCAAGTGCTTTACATATGTTTATTTATTTGATGTACAAAACAATCCTATAAGTGTTGTTTCCATTTTTATATGAATAAATAGACTTGTGGAGTCTCACAAAGTCTCACAATTAGTGAGTGAGAGAGCTGGTATTCCTCATTCCAACCATGGAAACCAGATTTTTCTTATTTTAATCTCTAGGTCTTATCACTGTTCTATATTACTATTCTCTTTTACTTAGCATAAAAACAAAAGAGTGTCAGGCATTGTTTTATGCATTATATGAGAAAGCCCTTGGAACAACAGGTAGTTGTAAAAACACAGGATTGAAGTCAAGACACCAGACATGACTGTATTCCCTGAAACCACAGACAAGACATTTAAATTCTCTGTTCTTAATTCTTTTCTTCCACCCATCCATTCATCCATTCATCCATCCAACTTCTTTAAGTTCCTGCCACTGTGACAGATCCTGAAGAAAACATTAATGAAGGAGAAAATGTCCAACCTTTAATATACGGGGAGAGAGAGTTGTCCAATTACTACACAGTGTACAAAGTGCTGTGACTGAGGAAAGTATGGGATGCTTTGGAAACACAAGGAGGGACATGAATTGGAGAGAATGTTTGCTCTGAGACAAAGACTTTGTACTAAATGGTCTCAGAAGCTCCTACCAGTATTCCATGATACATTGTATCACACCACTTTGCCTTGAGTTGATATTTGCATAAATTTAAGGACTCATTTTGAAATTATACCTTTACATATTAAGCATCTTCTTTTCACTCAAGACTGGGTCCTCCCAGTCACCCAGTATTTAGGCAATATTTCTTACATGTAGAGCCCCCTGTATCAGTATCACCTTAGATGTCAGTAAAAATGCCTATAACTTGCTTCCTCCCCAGACCTATTGAAGCAGACTCTCAGGAGTTCCAGCCTGTAATTCTGACTCTTTAACAAGCTTCCTAGTTGACCACCAGGAACTTACACTATGCTGGGAAACTACCTCAGGTAAAATCCTCATAAGGAAGCTCTTCTGGTTGTCAGAAATTAAACCCTCTAGGACAAGACCTAAGTGATTGTATTAGTCAGCTAAAGGGGTGCTGATGCAAAGTACCAGAAATCTGTCAGCTTTTATAAAGGGTTTTTATTTGGGGTGGAAGCTTACAGTTACCAGACTATAAAGCGTAAGTTACTTTCCTCACCAAAGTCTGTTGTCAGGTGTTGGAGCAAGAAGGCTGCCGACATCTGCCAGAGTTCAGGCTTCCTCTTCCCCTTAAGGCTCCATGGTCCCAGCTTCTTCCAGTATCAGCTGTAGGCTGGGATAATTCTCGTCTCTCTCCTGGGGTTTATTTCTCTCCTGAGGCTCGTTTCTCTCCGGGCTCATCCTCTCCGCTCTCTCCACAAGGCCAGCTGTATACTATCAGGTGAATGGCTCATCTCTCTTCCCCCGGCCACTGCTGTGTCTAATGAAGCCTTCTCTCCTACCTCACATATCTGCTTCTCCATGTGTTTACTTCCTGGGGCTCCAAAATCAAAACTCCAACCTCCCTCCTCTGCCGAGCGGTTTTCTCTGTGAGTCCCTGCCCACCAAGGGGGTGGGGATGCAACATTCTACTGCCGTGGCCCAATCAAAGCCTTATTCATTATTAATCAAGTAAAAGTAAAACTTCTGAATCCAATACAATCTAATATACTCAGAGGAACATACCAATTTACAAACACAATCCAATATCTATTTTGAGAATTCATAAATAATACCAAACGGCTACAGTGATTAACAAAAATCAGCTCTAAGATTACTATTATATGGTATGCCATTATTTTTATTTTAGTATGAGGACCACAGCATCTTTTTTATTAAAGTGGTTCAGATTTTAAACTATTTTCTCTGTTAAATGGGGAGCTATCAATTCAATAATGAAACCGACAAAAGTTCTTGTTGACATGGAGCTCTGGCCTAAGTTTTCATTCCATTAACTCAGAAATTTTGCCTATGTGGAGGATGCATAAGAATTCCTTTGTGAAATCTGGAATGTGATTACCTCCCATTGTCTAATACTTCTATTTGGGGTGACAGTTTTAAAGGTGCAAAGGTGCCATGTATGTGACTTTTGTCAGGAGTCTCTTAAAAGAATGGCCCTAAATATTTGGCAACTAATGGATTTCTAGTCAACCAAGATGACAGCATAAGACATTCCAGGGTACAGTTACCCCCACAGAATCTTTGAACAACTAGCGAAAACTGGCAGAACCATCTTCCTCAAAATTCCAGAAAATAGTTAAAGGTTTGCATTAACTGAGCAAGTGCTGAATCAGGAAAATAGAGCTTTTTAAAGGGTAGGAGAAGCTAATGGAGCCCTTGCTGGTCCCTTTACCACCTTCTTCCCAGCGGAGTGTGGAGCTGGCCTGTGCTCCCACTGGGAGAACCTGGCTCTGTTCTGAGGGGAGCAGAGTAATTCTTGTGTGCATACTTGGGTGCCTGTATGTCAGTGCCATTCTATGGGTGGCAGCCTGAAACCCTGAACAGGAAACCTATCTCTGGCTTGCCCTACCAGAACCTGCCCTGCAGCTTTTGGACAGCTAAGGTAGTGTATGACAGTGGGAAACCAAAAGAAAGGAAAAAAGAGGATACAGGATACAATCAAAGTTAAGGTATTAGTACAAAGACAACCATCAGAAAAATATGTAAATATTTATAATTATCAATGTATACTAAAAAAAAGAACAGAATACAAATGAAAAAGGCCCACATAATGAAAGACTATTACATGTATTTGGATATATATGAAATATGAGACAATCTGACAAAACTAAGGACATACATAGAATAATTAATAAATGATGCAATTGTTTTTTTTTACCGGGAGGTCCCAGGGATCAAACCCAGGTACCTCCATATGGGAGACAGACGCCCAACCATTTGAGCCACATCCATCCCCAATTGTTTCTTAACATTTGAAAAGACACTTATGCCAACTTAATTCACCTACAAAACAAATAATAGATTTTTCAGAAAGATTAACAAAGCAAAATAGAATATTCTGCTGTATATAAGAGACACACCTAAAACAAAAGAATGAAAACAGTGAACACACCAGAATATACAAGTAAAAGAAATAAGGGATTATAATATTGATACCTGACAAGTTGTAGGTATTTAAAAAAAAAAAATTGAAAGAGACAAAGGAAGACTGCACACTGAAGGCTATCAGTATAAATATAACAGCTATCAATATAAATGCAATCAATTACACAGAAAGCAGAAACCATAGGACCTCCTAGACTTCTATCAGTCTAAGATAAATCAAGTCGGCAGAAAGTAGTACAGATATTGAAAATCCAAGCAACATAATAAAAAATGTAGATTTACTCTACAACAGGCAATATATCACAGAAGTAGAGAAGAGACAGCACTTTTATCAGTGGCATTGGGTGAACCGAATAGCTGTATAGAAAATGATAAAATTGCATCAATTCCTCACATGATCCACTAGGATAAATTCCAAATGAATCAGATATGTATAGTTAAAATACGAAAACTGACAGGTACTAGAGGCAAACATCGGTAAATTCCTCTCTAACCTAGAAATGGGGAAAATTTTCCTAACTGATTCAAAATTCAGAATTGATCTAGGAAAAGATTAAGTTTGATCACACAAAAATAAAAGTATTTGCATGAATAAAAATACACTAAACCAAGTAAAAATATAAACGATAAAGTGGGAAAATTATTTGCAACTTATACCACAGAATTAATATTCCTGAAATAATAGTTTCTTAAAATAGAGAAGAAAAATGAGATCTTTTCATTTTAAAAGGGCCTAACAGAGGTCACTAAACTAAAAGGAAATGCAAATGGCTCTTAACCCTGTGAAAACGTACTCAACCTCTCCCATATTAAGATAATATGCAAATTAAAGTGGCACTGAGATACCATTGCTCAATTATTAGAAACCTTTTTTTTAAAATCCAAAATCTTAATAATATGATTGGTATAAGTAGCCATAGGGAAATAGCCATTCACCCAATCCCTGTGGGGAATTCAGCAATATATAGAAGAATTCATATGCATTTATCCATTGATCCAACATTCCTATTCTAAGGGATCTAGCCCCACAATATATCCGAAAATTATAAAAAAGAGATATTTGCCAGGTTATTTGTTGCAATATTTGTATTATTTAATTTTTATTTAATATTTAATATTTTAACAAAAACCTTGAACAACTTATGTGTTTATTACAAAGGAGATTGTTACATCCACACATTGGAGTATTGCCTCTGTAAAACTTAACGGGGAGGGGAGTGGATATGGCTCACGTGGTTGAGCGCCTGCTTCCCACATGGAAGGTCCTGGGTTCAGTCCCCAGTACTTCCTAAAAACAAACAAACAACAAGCAAACAAGGAAACAAATGAAAAAACCAAACCAAGGGAGCCAATGTGGCTCAATGGTTGAGCACTGACTTCCATACACGAGGTCCCAGGTTCAATCCCCAGCCCTGGTACCTAAAAAAAAAAAAAAAG
>JAQZBX010023183.1:0-31033 GCA_029593785.1 Cabassous unicinctus | reverse complement strand
AGAAGGAGAAGGAGAAGACAAAGAAAGAGAAGGTAGAGACGGCCATGATAGTTATATTCATACAACATCGCCCCCAACACTCATTTTCATGTATCTCAAGACATTTACTGATTTCCCTTGCAATTTCTTCTTTGACCCACTGTTTACTTAAAAGTATGTTATTTAACTTCCATATGTTTGTGGAATTTCCAGTTCTCTACATGTTATTGATTTCCAGCTTCATTCCATTATGTTAAGAGAAGATGCTTTGTATAATTTCAATCTTCCTAAATTTATTGAGACTTGTTTTGTGATCTAACATGTGGTTTATCCTGGAGAATGATCTATGTACACTTGAGAGTAATGTGTATCCTGCTGTTTTGGGGTGTGTTGTTCTGTAGAGGTCTGTTAGGTCTAGTTCATTTATTGTATTATTCAAGTTCTTTGTTTCCTTATTGATCCTCTGTCTAGATGGTCTATCTATTGATGGGAGTGTTGTATTGAAGTCTCCAACTATTATAGTACAGGCATCTATTTCTCCCCTTCAGTTTTGCCAATCTTTGCCTCATTCATGTATTTTGGGGCACCATGGTTAGGTACATCAATATTTATGATATTGTCCCTTTTATTAATATATAGTGTCCTTCTTTGTCTCTTATAAAAGCTTTTGATTTAAAGTCTATTTAGTCCAATATTACCATAGCTACCCCAGCTCTTTTTTGGTTGCTATTTGCATGTGATATCTTTTTCTATCCTTTTACTGTCAACCTATTTTTATCTTTGGGTCTAAGGTGAGTCTCTTGTAAACAACATATAGTTGAATGGCAATTTTTATCCATTCTGCCAATCTGTGTCTTTTGATTGGGAAATTTAATCCATTAAAAGTCAGTGTTATTATGTAAAGGCAGTATTATTTCAGCCATTTTGTCCTTGGGGTTTTATATGTCATATCTTTTTTAAAAAAAAAAATTTTTGTCTCTCTTTTCCTTTATTGCAATCTCCTTTCTCTATAGTTGATATTTTGTGATGTATCTAACTGATCCCTTTCTGATTTCTGTTTCTGTATATTTTTAAAATACTTTCTTTGTGGTTATCTTGGGATTTCTATTATACAACATACAAATATTTGAGAAATACCAACTTAGCTTTAATCGCATACATGTTCTGTGCCCCCATATCCCTGCTTCCCCTCTTTATATTGTTTTTATCCCACTTTACCTCTTTATATTTTGCATGTCCATTATCAGGAAATATGCTTTTTTTCTTGTTCAATTTCATTCTGACTCAGTGGTTTGTACTCTGCCCTGGTCTCTGGGATCTTGGGTCCCAGCGCCTAAATATATGAGGGGCTCCAGTCACTACTGTTTGTGGCTCTATGGTCTGTGTCCCTGGTGAGAGGTGGGAGGGATGCAGGCCGCTGCCTCTGAGCAACTCCCAAGCTGTGTGAGACTGTATGAAGCAGAAGGAAGTGGACTGGCAATTCAGGACAGAAGTTTTCTACCTGATACTTTTCTTTTTCTTTAAGTCAGCATTTGTGGAATCCTTCTCCAGTCTCTACCTCCCTCCAGAGTTCTAAACAAGTGGGATTTGTCCTTTTATTCATTGAATCACTGGAGAGGTTTTTAGGAGCTGTTTTATTGACGCAGGCTAGATAGGGAATCAATAGATGGATCTGGAACCTAGCAAAAAGTACACGTGGACATTGATACCTCCAAGATGGCTGCTGGAAGACCCTCACGAGATTCTGCCATTCGGAAAGAGATTTCCTCCTGAAGCCAGGAGAAGCCCCGGATATTCTCCAGGGACATTATCATTGGGCCCTCCTGGGGGATTGATGGGTGGGGTAATTAATCAAAACAGCAAACAGCTGGAACTCCTCCCTTGTCATTAGCAAAGGGGCTCTCTCTCTCTCTCTCTCTCTCTCCTCTCTCTCTCTCTCTCTCTCTCTCTCTCTCTCTCTCTCCTTTGGACCTCTGCTCTGGCCTTCTTCACCTCCGCCTGGATCAACACACAAGTACAATCTATAATGGGACATTGTAGTCTGTAGTCTGTAAATTGGTCTTCTTTTATCACTCTTCACTCTTCATATCTTAAAGCAGGCAACCATTTGCCCTGGGCAGCTTTGACTTACTTGTTTCTTACACTGATTTAGTTGTCTGCAAGCTGCTTCTTTTACCTGTAGGGAAAGGTCTGGGAGAGTGGTCCAGAGACAAGTGTCCTGGTTCCATTTTTCAGGCCTCCACCTGATAGATAACATACAAGCACCCCAGTGTGTGCAAAGGGGTTACTCTTCTCCTTCTGGAACAGAGCCAGGGACCCAAAATGAGAGAACAGACTAGTTCTACACCACACCAAGAAGGTGGTGGAGGGGCCTGCAAGGGCACCAAGAGCTTCTCCTGCTGTTTTAAAGCTGTGTTTTATTGACTTGGCACTGGCCCTACTACTGCAATCCTTTAACTGTTTTTCTGGAGTTTTGAGGAAGATGACTCTGCCAGTTTTTCTAGTTGTGCAAAGATTCTGTGTGGAAATATCACTCTGGAGAGTCTTAGGCTGCCATCTCGGTCCACTAGAAGTTAGAATGTTTTTAAAGGTATTGTTTTTTTTCATGTTTACCAGTACAATATATGCTCCTTGTGTATTCTCCATTATCCATTTTCTTCCCTCTTTCTCCAGAGGTAACCCCAACAATAAACTCCGTGTTGTTATTTCTGTGTTTATTGTTATTCTTGCTTCAAAGTATTGATATATTGATAAGTATTATATAGTACTATTTAGGTGCTTTTTCAACTTTAAAATGGTATTTTGATGTATATTCTGCTTCTTCTTGCTTTTCAATACTACTACTCTAGTAGTTGCTCTAGTTGGTTAATTTTAATTGCTGTCTTATGCCAATAGCATGGTTTGCTCACATTTTCCTGCTGATGGGCATTACATTGTCTCCATGTTTTTCTGTTATGAATAAATAATGCTGCAATGAATACTGTTGTACCTGCCTTGTTCACAGGTGTGAGAGTTGATGACATTGCCTTTTGATAATAAAATAAGGAGAGAAAAGGGAAAAAAACACTGAATGTTCAGCACAGGGAATGATTGTTTAATTGGAGAAGGAATGAATAGACTTGGAGATTAGGTTACTCCTAAAATTACTTTTTAGGTGAGGCCATATTGTGAAAAATTTTAAGAAAATGGACACGTGAATCAGTTAGTTACTGACACAAACAACTCCCAACTGAGGAGTTTAAAACAAGTCATTTGTTCTCTCTCACAGATATGCTGGATGGTTAGGGTAGCTCTGCTCCATATGTGCTCATTCTGGGGCTAAGTAGAAAGTGGCAGAAGCTACCTGGGAGAAGCTCTTCTGGTGAGGTCAGATTACAAGACAGCACAGTCAATTTTGCATACACCCTTAATTGTGTCACATCTGCTAACACTGCATTGGCCAAAGCAAGTCAAATGACTGAATCTAAAGTCAAAGGATACAGACAGAGACTCTGTCCATGGAGGCAAGGGAAGAAAGGGAATAGTTCTGAACAATAATCTAATTTATCAGAGCGATGTATGGATAGGTGTTGGAAAGGGGTCAGGAGCTGACAACATGGCCAATTTTGTCAGATGGAACAAGGACAACTAGAGAAGCCCCATCATCCAATATTCAGGTTTGGAGACAGAACATGGCAGGTCTCAATATCTCAGGAAGGTGTTACGCATGGAAACAAGAGCTTCTTAAGAAAAAGAACTCAACCAGTAAGCCATCAAATCTTATTATTTTTTTGAGGTACTGGGGCCAGGAATGTGGGAAGCCAGTGGGCTACATCGTCTCCTCTGAGTTGTTATTTTCATTTGTTTGTTTGCTTGTTTGTTTTGTTTTTGCTTTTAGGAGGTACCGGGGATCGAACCCAGGACTTCGTACACGGGAAGCAGGCACTTGACCACTTGAACTACATCTGCTTCCCGATTTTGATGTTTGGATCTTTGAAACAATAATATTAGCAAACATTTTTTTTAAAGCACCTATGATATGTCAGACATTGTGGTAAATGCTTTACACACATCATCTTATTTAATTCTCATCCCTCCTGATGAGGTAGGTCGAGTTATGTATTATTTTTAAGATATGGGGAAATGGCAGAGAGCTTTTAAGACCCTGGCCCAAGGTCACATAGCACTTACGTGGCACAATTGAGATTCAGATCAAGCAGCCTGTCTCCAAAGCCCAGTTTGCTTTAATTGCTATACTGCTCTGCTTATAAATCTACACAGAATGCCAGGAGGCTCACCAAAGAAGCTGCCTCAAGGATAAGGGGGAGGAGAAAGGACCAGCCAGTAATCTAGATGAAATGCCTCCTCTTTTAAGTTAAAAAACTATAGAAGAAACAAAAAGAAAAAATAAAATAAAATAAAATAAAAACTTTAAAGTGATAGTGACATTCTCTAACAACTAAAACAAGTATTCTACTCATGACCCCTGTCAGCCCAATAGACAGAGAATAAATATAGGCTGACTGGATGCATGCATTCAGTGGGTCGCTTCCATTTCTGGAATTTCAACCAAAGATAATTTCATTATTTCAGCAAATAGGCCCCCATCTGGTATCTGTGAGCTCATGTGCTGCAGCAGGAAAGGGACAGGTAGCTGGATATTCTGGCTTCTGTGTTTCACAGCTCTGTACCAAACTGTGATAGACACATGTAGTAGGCCCCCAAAGATGTCTACACCCTAATCCCAGAACCTGAGAATGTGTTATATTACATGGCAAGGGGGAAATAAGATTGCAAATGGAGTTAAGGTTGTTAATTAGCTGACCTTAACATAAGGAGATTAACCTGGACTATGTAGGTGGGTCCAAGGTAATCACAAGGGTCCTTAAATGGGAAAAAGGTGGGCAGAAGAATTAGAACCAGAGAGATGGCATCCTAAGAAAGACTCGATGGGCCATTGCTGTCTTTGAAGATGGAAGAGGGTGATGATTCAAGGAATGAAGGCAGCTATAGAAACTGGAATATGCAGGGAAACAGAAGGAACCTGCCAGCACCTCGATTTTAACCCTTTGAGATCCATTTCCATCTTCTGACCTCCAGAACTGTAAGAATAAATTTGTGTTGTTTTAAGACACTAAATTTTTGGTAGTTACAGCAGCAATGGGAAACTCATACAACACATCTCTGGGCATGACCTACACTGGGTGGTGGCTGCTGCTGCTTTCAGAGCAGAACAGTCAGATATTCTAACCAGAGGCAAACATTAATTGAATGAATATCAAGGTCATTGCTAAGAAAATTCAAAAGGCAAAAAGTAGTTCAACTTCATTAGTTAATACAACTTTCTTTAACAGGTCTCACGGTTAAAAAATAAAACACATGGTAAAAAGATGTACATCAAAAACCTTTGCTCTCACTTCCTCCCCATCCACCATGTCCTCTCCATTCTCAGCTTCCACCAGATAAATACTTCCTTTCTTTAATTTCTTAAATATCCTTTTATTTTTCCTTAATGCAAAATCAAACAAAACATATTCTCCCCGTTCTTACACAAAAAGATTAAAATTCATCAGTAAATGTTTATTGACTATATACTACCTGTAAGGAACTGTGCTAAGTGCTAGGGGAGATTAAAAAAAATAATGAGACATATTTCTGGATCTCAATGAATTTACAAATGAAATCAAGACAAACCCCTGTAAACAGTACATGATGCTTTATAATTTATATATAATGTTAAATTCTGGGAAAAGGACTTTCATCATTGTAGGCTTTAGGAGAAGGAGGACATTAAGAAGTCCGGGATAGGCAGGGAAGCCTTTCAGGAGGAGGTGCAATTTGAACTGGTTGTGAACATTATTATTTGAAAGCATTTTTGCTTTCTTTTTTATTTTAAATTGGTATGTTCCACATTTCTCAATCATGACACAAGTTTACTTCCATTGCTGTTATCTTGAGAAAAGTTTTAGTAAAAAATGTTAAATAAAGGAAAAGGACTAGGCCCAATGACTTGCCATTGCGATGTTTGTAAGTTTTTTAATACAGTAAGTTATAATGCCAGAAAACATTTTTTTTTCTACAGTCTAGTAGGATAATAAATCATGCTCCTGTAAACAGTACAGGTGCTGCTTCGACACTGAGGATAATCACCAACTTAGACTGCTTGTGTGTGAGCTGAATAAACAAGAGCAGTGATTCTCAAAGCTTGGTCCCTGACCCAGGAACTTGCTAGAAATGAAAATTCTCTTGGACCCACCCCCAGACCTACTGTTTTAACAATCTCTCCAGGTGCTTCTGGCTCAAGCTAAAGTTTGAGAACCTCTAGTTTAAGAAGACATCATTCCTTAAATGGGAGAGGACCTGCAGTAGATGAAACAGAGAGACAGGCTTGCTTAAAAAGCCAGTGCACTGGGAACCCCTCAGATTTACAAATCTAAAGTGATGAGTTTTCAACCCAGAAAGAAGGTATGATGGTGTTCTGCTTTCCACACTGCATTGTAACACCTGACTCCCATTTGGAGAGCACCGAAATAGACTATCAAGTCCCACCTCATCCTGGACAATACCGGGATGAGCATGGGGATAGGTGGGGGATATTTATTGAGAATCTATTATTCATGTCAGTCATTGAGCAATGCATTCTGCATACAGATTTTATTTCATGCTTACCAACGAGCTGTAAATTAGGTGTGATTGCCTCGATTTTGCAAATATAGAGACGGGTTAAGAGGAATTTAGTAACTTCATGGGTTGTGTTCCACCAAACTAGGAAGTGATAGGGCTGGATTGGCACGCAGAAGGAAATGAGTAACAGGTGGTGTTTACGTGTAGGATTTATTTTGATTCAAATTCAGGGTTTAACCTCTTTGGTTTCAGGATGTCAACTTTAAAAATGCACTGTGATAGTTTTTTGAGCTTTTCTGATTGTAACAACTGCCCATCTATTTCCACTTAGACTAGAACCATGCCATAGCATGATTATAACACTAATATGGTATTTTTTCCCCTTAGAGGACAAGTTTCCTTAGAAGGAAATGATATATAAAGTGTTAGGTCACAGAAGCCAGGTTTACAGTCATCCAGAGAAAGAATTCAGAAAGCATTACTTGATGAAATTTTCACAATTCTGAATTCATAGAACTATTTTACAGTTTTATAAGAAGGTAATTTTCCTATATCATCCTTTCCCTATGCTAATCAGAACAATCCAAGAGTTAAATATAAGATTTTAGGGAAAGTTATTGAAGTAGATTTAAAATATATGGTGAAATGTGAGGGAAAACCTAAGGAAAGCAAACAGTTGACCAAATGGTTTTGGATGTTAAATGTGTGTTTGCTATTACAGTAGTGTGCTAGAGCTAGATTATACCTGTATGCAGAGCTAAGTACTAAATATTCAGGAATTTAACATGCAAGTGTTACACACAGCGATTTTTAAAAAATTAGATGAAATTAAAATTCAATAAACTATACAAAAAGAGGTAATATATACTCAGTACATCCTAGTTATTTTACTACATTTTACTATTATCTGTGGTTTTGAGATTATTTATATCTATTATATCTTTTCAGTGGTAATATTATATAGTGGTGTACTACTGAGCATCTCTCACCAACTTCGCATTCAGTGAAATTATGTTGGTAGGTTGAAACTGGCTGTGGTGGGAATATTTACAACACAGAAACCAGGAAATGCTACAAATCAGAGCTTCCATGGCCCCCAAAGCCGGCTGTTAAACATTTATCAGCACCCCACTGGTTATAATAATAGGAAAATTTAAATTAAGACATGATTTGAGATCAAGCGTTTAATTATTTGGGTTCATATTAGAAAGCTGTAACCAAATGGCATTGAAATAAAGACAGTCTAAGAGTTCATGCAGAAAACAGATGGCATACTCTAAGGGCTTAACTGAAAAGTTTAATAAAGGGACTCTTTACGGAAGTTATAAAATGAGGCCTG
Source organism: Cabassous unicinctus (assembly GCA_029593785.1). Lineage (NCBI taxonomy): Eukaryota > Metazoa > Chordata > Mammalia > Cingulata > Chlamyphoridae > Cabassous > Cabassous unicinctus. The sequence continues at coordinate 23,112 of JAQZBX010023183.1, read as the reverse complement.
CAAGGTCTAAGGAACAGGATGAAACCATTCCTAGGATGATCAGAAACTGCCTAAGAGCTGGAACTGGGAAAGGGGCTGTCTAACAGGACTTGTGGCCAAGAAGGGACAAAAACCACTGCCAGAATCACAGCAAGGCAAGAGGGAACAGGGGAGGGTAGCAGTTTGATATAGTTACGAATTCCAAAAATAAATATTAGATTATGCTTGTAAAGTGGTCTGTTCATCTGGGCATGATTAAGTTATGATTAGGGCTTTGATTGGGCCACATCAGTAGGGCATTGAGCCCCACCCATTGGTGGGTGGGGAATCAAAGATAAAAGACATGGCAAAGGACAGAGTGGAGTTCTGATGCTGAGTTTTAATGCTGGAGCCTGGGGAAGTAAGCACAGAGGAGCTTGGTCGTGAGGAAGGAGAGAAGGCCCTGGGAAAAGAGACGAGCATTTCGCCTGAGAGTTCACAGCTGGCCTTGTGGAGAGAGGCAAAGCCTAGAGAGCCTCAAAGTCTACAGCTGACCTTGTGGAGGTAACAGAGGACCTAAGCCCAGAGAGAAACGGAGTCCCGGGAAGAGGATTCCAAGAAGCCTGAACTCTTGGCAGATGTCAGCAGCCATTTTGCTCCAACACATGGCAAAGGACTTTGGTGAGGGAAGTAACTTATGCTTTATGGTCTGGTAACTGTAAGCCTCTACCCCAAATAAATACCCTTTATAAAAACCAACCGATTTCTGGTATTTTGCATAAGCACCCCTTTTGGCTGACTAATACACACCCCAATGTCTCTCCCATCAGTGTTTCCATTTGGCCAATCTCAACTAGAAACCAAGAGGAAGAGAGCCTAGGAGAAGCAGTCTAAAAAGTCATTTTCCTGGGGCACAGAGCAGGTCAGAGAATCGGTACAGGGACAAAAAGAATAACCAAAGACTTTTCTGAGTTAATAATATTGAGCGTGAGTTCATTTTGGAAAAGTTCCTTAGTGGGATGTTTAAGGAAGAGATCTTGAAGCTTGCTATCAACAATTTATGAAAATTCTCCAGAGATTAGTCTTCTAATAAACTTTTATAACTTACTGGTCTTGGAATGTGGTGACCTTAAACCAAAATGAGCCTAGGGAGAAAAGCCCAATAGTTTTTCTTTTTTCAGGAAGACTTGCTGCAAGGACATAGCATGGGTCCCTTTTGTGGTATCAATCAAGTGACAGAAATTTTCACAAGCATTAAATCCAGGTTATAGAAGCTTTGGACCATTTCTAAGCAATACCAAGTAGTGATGCATGCTTATGAAGGCCTTCTGGTAACGAAATTTGGGGACTTATTTGAAACTTTCAAAAAAAATCTTCTGACCCATGATCTACAAACCATCTCATTGGGATTGTTATGAGGACTGAAAGAGGTAGAGAATGAAAAGGGGTCATTGCTCTTGATTGGAGCATTGGTAGATGTGGCCAACATATTACGTTATTGTCCCTAGACTTTTACCTATTCTATTAGCTATTCTTACTATGCCATTCTAAAGTACTATTAGACTTCTTACAGGATCATTTGGGGACAGAATCTCTATAATCCATTGTGGCCTCTTAATATTAGGTTGAGCCATATGGAACCACTGATATTGGCCTATATTTAACCTACACAATCAACAATTTCATGTGGTTGAACATAATAACATCATCCAAATATATTCTCCTCCCCACCCCCACAGGGTCTTTCTTCAAAACATGAGATACTTCAAAAACTAAATGAGAACTCATTTCCTTCCAGTTACCCTCAATGATTTCTAAATGTTGTGGCCATGAAATTTCAGGCATCCGGAAGCATTTTCATAGCCAAGTTTAGCAATTCATTGATTAGTTCCGCATACAGCCTCTTCATGGGCCCTATAGAAATGCACTTCAGGGCTTAGAGCCTGCTGCTAGCAAGGGACAATCACAGGAAATTGTGAGGAAATGAAGTTTACATTAAGTCCCGGGTTCTCAGGAACTCTTGGCCTTCTTGTGGCATCCTTTCCCCAGATTTTCTGAAAACATGCTTTCCCAGGTCTTGCTGAGCTTGCAAATATGCCATGAGAAGATGCCAACAGAGCCCTGCTGGTCACTGTCACTGGCAGTTTTGTTTGTTTTAACCATTCTACAGATATAAAAGGCACACAAATGTGCAGGCTTAGAGAAGACCAGACTGCCCCAGTCTGTAGCTCAGTTACATTCTGACTCTGCCATTTTTTCCCTTCATAAGCCAATAAACTCGTGTGTAGCTTTGGTCATCTCCAGGGTGAGCTATGGACACTTAGGAATCTTTGCATGTGCATAAAAAGACATCACCATACTCACCGCATATCAAGGATCCCACAAGGTTTGATGATAAATATAGTGTAAATAATCATCCTATTCTATTGCACCTAGGGATTTTAATTATTCCTCTTTATCCTGGATTTTCAACCGGTTGCAAAAGAATAGCTATTGGGGATGTGTAATTTATTCAGTGTCTTGCTCTTAGCACAGTTAATATATGCCTCAGATTAAACCCCATTAGAAGAGTTTTCCCCACAAACTTTGCCTCAAATTTCAGAAGGATTTTGCCTTTTCCAACCTGTCTATGCTCATGAGATAAATAATCTAAAAAGAATATAGCAAAAAACAGATTGTCATTTATTAATAAAAATTTATATAGTGGCATATGCTATTGGAGAAATCAGAAATTGTTAACACACAAAGTGGTATTGGAAATACAAAAATCATCTGAGAGTCAAGAAATCAGGTTGACAGCACCACAAATGTTTTACTCAGTCTGAGCAGATGTGTAGTATCCAAGAATAACAAATACCTATAGGACACTGAGACTGAATATCATACACTGTGCAAAACCTTTCCAATACTATTTCCCCATCCAGTAATAGGATCTGGGAGAGTCTTCCAGGAGGCCTGGGTTACAATAAAGAACAGCAAGGCAGAAAGAACAAAGATACAGCACATTCTTTCTTTTAACCTTCAAAGCAAGCATGTAAAAGCAAATAGCAACCCCTGAGGGGGTTTTGTTCCTTCTCACCTGAAGGTATCCTATAAAAGGTTAGTAAATCACACACAAAGCATTGGTAAGCAAGTTAGAAAAGCAGAGTTTTGACCGAAATATAATCCCGCCTCAGTCACCAAATTATCCGATCCCTAGTATACAGTATAAAATATAAATGAAATGGCAATTCTGTATCAAAGGAGTAAATCGTAACTCCACATCTCGTAACACTCTCAATTTAGTAAGTGTGTATCTCCTGGAGTACTGGCTTTCAATAGAGTAAGTAGTTGGGGGAAGGGCAGAAAGACAGGGAGGCAGGGATATTCCAACCACTTTTCTTTCACACAGGACTTTGGCCTTGTTATTTCACACCTTGTACATGGAGGCTGCTTGGAGCACACGGGTCTCAAGCTCTCTGCACATGAGCTCGATTCTGCCTGTCTGCACTCTTCCCATGCATGCATCCTATTCATTGGTAATGGAAGGGGTTTGTAAAAGGAATTTTTAGCATATTTAGTGAGTAGGCATTCCAGAACCAGGTGTGATTAAAAAAGGCCAAATCAAAAGTTGCACCACAAATGAATTGGTTGCCTGTCCTGCCTGGCAAAACAAGCACTGACTCTCAGTTATTCTGGGGAATTTTCCCTGCTTAGCTAATGAGCTCTCCAGCCACAAGACAGCATTTCTGGATGTCCGCGAGGCTGATACAGACATTCTGCCCTAAACTGCAGGAGCTGCTCTCAAGCAGCATCTGATCAGGCTCTGGGCTCATCTTTCCCTGAAAACTTTACACTTATCTCAGAATGCAAAGTCAGACTTGACCCTAAATCTCCTGCTCCATGCTGATTCAGTCTCACTTCCTGCCAATACATTACAACTTTTCTGTTCATTCCCCTTAAGACCACCTCCAGATCCAGGCCTAGGTAAAAAGGTGTTTCTTTGTTCCAATTAGAAGATTATTTCACAATCCAAGCAGAAGAGAGAATTGTGTGGGGTTTTTTCCCTTCTCCCCTTGCCCTTGTGATATTGCCACCATACTCTCTCACTTCCCCCTGCTAAATTTATTTTTCTATCACTCACTCATTGCACCATATATTTGTTCCCTTAAACATTTCTACAGTGCTTGGTATGTGCAAGGCACTGCCGAAGAATCAAACGTGCAGCTCACACGGGTCCTATCCTCAAGGACCTTGGTGACTGTTAGAGAAGCCTAAAACCTTTCATAGTTCATTCTTTCCAGTTTTTCATACCAAAGTGTTTCCAGTTTGAAACACTTTCTTACCAAAGTATTTCTCAAAGGGTTTGCATCATTCAAATACATATATTACACAATGTGAATGCTCTGTCATTTGCTCAATGATTATGATATGCCATGCATCAGAAGAGACTTCTGAAAAATGGAACTGTCTCTAATTCAAAACAACATGACATGCATGCTTATGTTTCTTGCCAATAAGACAGAAGCAAAAAAGAAACAAAAAAAAGCAAACTGTGTGCATACTACCTACAAAAGAGTTATGCTGATAATTTGAATGCTAAGTTATTTTAAAGCCATATGTTTATGGCCTTGTCATATGCTGATATGGTAAGACCAAGTGCCTGAGCTACCAGAAAAGAACTATCTCCCCCACCCCCTCAGAAGAGAAATCCCTGAATTACTGCAATAGGAACAGTGACTCTGCTGGGTGACATGCAGCAAGGAGAACCACTGTGCATCCGTTAACTCTGATTTGAGTCCAACCTGGGTTTTCTCCTAATTTGCTCTATTCAAATGAATCACTTGCATGTGTGAAACATTAGCAAAATAAAAACTCACAGCTAGCAAAGCTCATGGGCTTATCTATTATTAGACTGGTCAAAGCCTGGGGTAGCTGGAAAAGTGTGGAGGATTTTTTAAGCACTCATGGCAAAGTTGAAGAAAAAGGCCATGGTGCCTTGACCCTGTTTTGCAGCATCCCTCAATCAGGGAGCGTTGGCCGGACACTTCCTCAGTTCAGTGAAAATAGTTGGAAGCAAAGAGATCTCCCTAGGCCTACCGTGAAGTTCAAAGTGAATCTGCTCTGACATGCCTGCCAGGCCCTTTATCTCCCCAAACTCCAGTATCCTTTGTAAGAGATTCCTCTGCGCCTGATGTCTGACAGGAGAGGCCCAGAGGTTTCTCAGTAGTTTGTGATTTGTGGAGGAGTCTCAAGCACTTTGAAACCCCAGGTGAAAAGGGCTCTGGAAAGCCAAGTACAATTAGGGGCCATCAATAAGCCTTCGAGTGGAAACAATGACAAATATATAAGCTGTGCTGATTAGCAGAGTTAGTGATGGGATCTGGGTGTCAGCAATTTAAATTCTGCTGTCAAGAGGCCCAGGAAAAAGCCAAATAGGAGAAAGCTGAGGGTGGAGGAGGAAGCGGAAGGGCCCGAACCTCACTCGCACTCTCTGAGATCTGCCACTGTGCAGTTCCCCAGTTCTCTGAACACCATTGGCCAACGTAACTAACTCCCCGTCTAATACCTAAAGTACTTGTTTCCTAAGATCAGCCTTACAGAGGGAGCAATGTGTAGCTGCTGAGAATTTTAAAGGGATCCACAGAAATAACTCTACTCAAATACTCTGGGGGCCTTAGTGGTTCTTTGTTTAGTGAGGTAGCTCAGTTGTGAGTTGATGCATGTGATGTGTGCCGCCTGCCACTCAAAGCTACAGTTTTCCCTTTTTTAATCTGCAAGGTTATAAAAATACCAGTATTTCCCCGGTTTACAAAACTGGTTTTAGAAAAAAATACAGATGGGTGGCCTCCATTAAACTTCCGTCCCGTCTTGTAAATTGTTGTGAACTCTGACTTCCAGATTCAATTTTTTGACTTTAGCACCTTTGAACACATAAGCACCCTCGGTTTCACTCAGGATGTTGACATTCCGCACGGTGCAGTATTGTCTGTTCACGTTCTTCTCCACGCTGTCCGGGTGCCTCTTAGGCACATCCACCTTGGTATTCAGAGGGTATTCCTCCAAAATGTCCTCTGTGGCCTGCTTCTTCCTCTGTTTCTGGCATTTCCTGGTGATGAAACAAGCCACCAAAAACACCAGAAGGAGAAGCATGATAGCTGCAAGGGCGCTGCCAATGGATGCCCCAGTTTGGGACAGAGAAGCAGCTACGACAGGCTCTTGCATCTCCAGATTCAAAGACTTCATATTGGTGCCATTCTTGACTTGGTCCCCTTCGTTGTCATAGATGAGGGAATCGTCAAGGATCAGTTGGCCACTGGGGTCCACCAGGTCCCTTCGGTTGCGCTTCAGAGGGGCTGTAAGAGAACGCTGGACCCGGGGCCCTGAGATGGTGTCTGGACCAATAATATAGATCACCTGGAGATACCACTGGTGTCCTGCTTCCACCTAGAGGAGGAGGAAAACAGAGACAAACCCAACATGTCACTGTTGAACACACAAGCTCTGAAGAAAGGAAATGGAAAGATAAGGGTCACCCTGTGCCTTGATAGATAAGTGGTTACAAAAAAACCATTAGCAATGGTTGGTGTCTACTAACAGAGAATGGAAGTAGATATTATGAGTTTTATTTTCTTTCCAAATTTGGATCATCTTGGTCCAACTATTTAAATTTTTCTGTTTCCCTACCTGTATATCGAATAGCCTTAAGAATTTATCTTTCATGATCTCTTTAGGTAAGAGAATGCTTACAAAGTGATTTGTCAGGCTTAATTGATAGCAGTGGACTAATATTATGAATAACCACATTTATTCCCAGTGACCCTCATTTGTTTGTTGTGTTAATTTACACTTTATTGATAAACTTCAGCTAAAATAGAATCATCCAACAAATATTCACTACACACCTCCTCTGAGCAAAATACACACATACTTCACAAAAATTTGCTAAATCTGAATGCTTCCGCCATCATCCCCCGAGAAGTTATATCACCAATTTTATTTCCTTCTCATCTGTCTCCACTGAATCCTCCCATGGAAATAACTTCCCAAGAGTTAAAACAGTTTTGAAATACAAGGTCATGGATTAATATTTGGAGGCAGAAAAAAATGGAATTTAATCTTGGAAGTTCATGCCCATTGCTGGGATTTAGGGTATTTTACATAACAAATACTAGTAATTCTTGCCATTTTAAATTGCTGCATTGTATTTATGATATTGTGAATGTTCTCCATGTACCTGGGAAAATCAGCTGGCCCAGGACATAGGAAAAACTAGAGTATTGTATGCTATCTTGATGTACAAAATGACAAGTGACTATATGCAAATTGAAGATATATATATATATATATATGTATGTATATGTATATATTTTAAAAGATGCTTAGATTACATAAATGTTACACAAAAATTACAAGGATTCCCATGCTCCCCACCTCCCACACCTCCCATAACATCCCACATAAACATCTTTCATTAGTGTGAAATTGAAGATTTTGGTCATTGGTTTGGTCTATTGGGGATAGATGGTGAAAATTTTGGATGAATGATAAGCTTAATAACAACACAAAAGACATGCCAGCAATAACAAAAAAAGACAGTCCATATATGATGTAGTAATTCTTTTTGCAACTTTTAAAGTGGACTTGGTCCTGTGACCCTCACCAAACTCACCTTATAGAGTGCATCTACTTTCAGAGTAAATCCATCCACACCAGGCATGCTACTGACCACATGGAAATCAGGCAACTCGGAAGCAAAGTGGGCCTCAAAAGGCACATCATGGAAGTACTTATCTGTTACCTCTGGCTGACTGCGGTCCTAGAATACCAGAGAAAAGAAATGTGAGATCTAGCATGATGGCAGGTGGTGGCAGTCAATGAGAGGAGAAAGGGACTATCCACTTCACATTTGGTTGGATGGGGAGAGTATGTGTTGTGGAAGCCCTCTTGTGAAGTTGACCGCTACCTCTGGGCACCCACTGTCCTCTTCAAGGAAGGGCACTTGGTGGCTTCTGTTATCTCAAAAGACAAAAGACTGGGATAGTCTAGACCAACAATTCTTAAACTTTTTGGTCTCTGGACAATTTACACACACAAAAATCAAGGATGACAAAAAGCTTTGTTCATGTGGTATATATTTATCAATACTTACTATATTAAAATTAAAACAGAAATTTAAAAATACTTATTAATTCATTTAAAAATAACAATAAAAAGCCCATTACAAGTTAGCATAAGTAACATATTTTTAATGAAAGTGCCTATATTCACTTCCTCCCCCTAAAAACAAGGGTGTTGCATTTTACATTTTTGCAAATCTCTGGGGAAAAAAACCTGGGTTCTCATAACTGCTTCTGCATTGCATCAATTGTAATATGTTATTCTGGTTGAATTATATGCAGAAAGTCTGGCCTCACACAGTTATGTAGTTGGGAAAGGGAGGAATATTTTAATAGCTTTTTCAGACAATTGTGGATATTCTTTTTTGATGCTATAGCAAAGCTTGACAAAAGGTAATTTTAAAAATTATTAGTTACAATGTGGAATCTGAAACCATATCAATAAACTTTTTTTTTTTTTTTAGTTACTGTGACTGGGTATTGAACCCAGGACCTCCTTTGTGTGAAGCTGGCACTCAACCACTGAGCCACATCAGCTCCCCTGAGTTGATTTATTTGTTTGTCTGCCTGTTGCTTCTTTTTTTGTTTTTAGGAGGCACCGGCATGGAACCCAGGACCTCCCAGGTGGACAGCAGGTGCTCAACTGCTTGAGCCACATCCACTCCCCATCAATAAACTTTTCATACTCTATACTTATGGGGGAATGAGTATGAAAATGGTAAACATTGTCTTAATATTATTAGAAAAGTAGTTTTGATCTCGTGGACTCCCTGAGAGAGGTTTGGGACACTCAGTGGTGTCTGGACCATACTTTTAGATACATTGGCTTAGACTTTCTTCTTCCTGGGATGTTAATAATAGCTTGTCTTGCGAGCCACCATGACCATCACATTGGCAATATGTACTAGAATTTAGCTGGTCAGAGAGATCCAAAAGTGGGGCTCTATCTGCTTCAGGCCCTCCCATGGCCGAGGAAATCAACCACCCTGGAGTGTCAGCTCTTGAACACTAACAGCTAGCATACCAGCAGCAGGAACCTGTGTTTTAGGTGTTTGTTAGGCTGAATGCATCCATACTGTGGCCCTTCATTGTAGATTGTCCCCGTGGGATCAAAGAAAGGCACATAGCCATCCCTGCCAGTACAGAGGTAGACTTTCTCCAGCTGGAGTTTGTAAGCAGAATTGAGGTTTTGTTCTGGATTCCAAAGTACTCGGCCATAAAGGACTTGACCTGAAAAGATCAAAGGGCATTAATTAGATCAGACTTTATGATTAAAGAAGAAAAAAGAAAAGGCAAGGGTAGAAAGGATTAGCACACCCCCTAAGGGTCATGAAGAGCTCTATGATTCTACATGCTGTTAAAATACTCATTCATTCATTTATTGCTTCTTTTAGTCAATAAACAATAATTAAGCACTTAAGATCTGCCATGCACTCTATTATGTGCAGGGGATACAAAGGTGAGTGACATGCAGTTGAGAGGACAGAAATGAAAGCAAAGCAATTGATTAAAAAGTAGCTAATATATATTGAACTCATCACCTGCCAGGTACTATACTATGTTCTTTACATGTAATAACTCATGTGGTTCTCACAATTTCACAGATGAGGAAATTGAGGCAATGAGTAGTTAAATGACTTGCTGAAGGCAAGTGGTAAGGGCAGGATTTAAAGTCAAGGTACTGTGGCTATAAAACCCACACTCATCCACCACAACAGTAGACTAAGGACCAACGTCAGAGGAAGGTACATAATGCTAAATAAGCACAAAGCAGAGCACAGAAATCTTCCTGGGAGATGTATGGGACAATTTAAAGAGGAGATGATATTTGAGCAGGAGCCTGGAAACATAAGGAGGCATTTATTAGACAGCATTTGGGATGGGAGGGAGAGGCAGGGGGAAGCATTCTAGGCAAAAGAAAGTACTCGTACAAAACATGGAATGCTGGCAGGGTGCCGAGTACTGGCGTGGCAGTTGTTTCCTTAGTGTAAGCTGTGGCAGCAAGTTCTTTACCTGCTTTCTCTCATTTAATCCTCCCATGAACCTAAGAGATAGTTTTGACTATTATCCCCATTTAAAATAACTTGGCCAAGAAACTATGGTTATGACGGGGTAGGAGGAGGATCTGAGCACATATCCATCTGACTCCAAAGCTAGTGCTTGTGCCCCCCTCTAAGTGGCACTGAGAAAATCAGTTTCACTGGAGGGAAGAGAGTGCAGAGGCCTTGGAAGGTAAGGCTCCCAGAGAGATAGACTGGTCATGCTCAGGATTCTGGGCCAAGTGTGTAAGTAATGAGGAACACTGGAAGTTTTTAAGTAGGGAGGTAATATCAATACATGTGGACTTTAAGACATGGAGAATAGACTGGATACAGAGAGACTAGAGTCACAGAGACCAATGGAGAGCTATTTTAATACTCTAGTGGGAGACAGGGACCTAGATTATAGCTGTGAGGCATGGGAATACATTCAAGAAATGTCTAGGAGTAGGAATCCATTTATCTTAATGATAGATGGGATATAGAAGGTGAAGAAGTTGAGAAAGCCCTGAGGTTTTGGACTGGGGTACCAGTCAATGAGGTTTCAGTTGTGGGAAGAGGAACACATTTGGAAGAGGGAGATAATAAGTCTAGTCCTAGGCATCCTGAGGGGGTTCTGAAAGACATCCCCACTTGGAGCAGCTCAGTAGATATGTGGAAATGTAGCTTGGGAGAGGTCCAGGGCTAAGATCAGACTTTATAGAATGACTAAGGAGTAGAAGGAGTTCTGAGTTCCTATAGAAAGTTCAGAGTAAGGGGATGGTCAAAGCCAAGGAGATGAGCAGAGGTGGCACTGAGAACTGAGAATAGAATGGAGCCAAGTATGGAACCTGGGTCACCAGCAGGGAAGGGGCAGAGGATAGAGATCCAGGGCCGGAGAATGAGAAGAAGTCAGATGACGCTGATGCCAAGGAAACCAAACCAAAGAAAAGTGTCAAAACCCGTTGATTTGGTGTCATCAATGAGAGAATTCATTGGTGTGGTAGGACAGAATCCAGTCTGCAGCAGACAGACAGAGGAGGGACTGTACAGAGGGGCCACGGGGGCAGTGTGTGCTTACTGTTTGTATAGGAAGTTTGTCAGAGAAAGGAAAAGGTGAAATTGGGCTGATGTTTGAGGGGGAGATAGGGACAAGTGAAGGTTTTTTTTTTCCTGTGATAGGCAAGAGTTGAGTGTGTTTTTAGAATGAGAGAAAAGATTCAGATAAAAGCAGGAGATTAAAAGTAAGAAAAAGGCAGAAGGAATAATTGAGAAAGTAAAGGCAGACAACTGATTAATTCATGTATTCATTAAAAAAATATTTATTGAGCCCCTAGGCACTGGTGGTACAAGGCACAAATTTGATGTTTTATCACAATCTCTATTCTCATAGCAAATGCAGTCTAGTGGTAGAGATTGGCAATAAATCAAATATATAATATGTATATTATAAAATACTAAAAATTGTGATAAGTACTATAAAAGTAAACAGAATGCTGTGAAGGTAAAATATATAGAGGTCTATTTTAGATTTTCTAGTGTGTTCAAGGAAAGTCTTTTTGAGGAGGTAACATTTAAGTAGACACCTGAAGGAGAAGAAGCAGCTAGCATTTTGAAGACTCAGGGGAATCATGTTTGGGTTGGGGTGGGACTGGAGGACCATTTCAAGCAAAGGATACTTGATGAGCCATATATATACATTTGGCATCTCTTTGAGGCTGGGAGGTAGTAGGATGGTATGGCTATCTCTCTGAGGAGTTGGGAGATAAAGCAATTCACCCAAAGTTAAACAGTGTGTTAGAATCTGGTTGGAAATTCCAGTCTTACCAATCAGACCAGTACTTTCCCATGGTGCCAAACTGCCAATCACTAGAGTGCCAGAGGCTCTGCCAAGTACATAACTTTATTTGAAACAACATGAAAGAAGAATATGGGTCTGTTCCTTGACTAAATCTTGGCTGCTCTAGAATTAACCCTGGGGAAATCATCACTGGGGAGATGACTAAAAGCTGATGACAAGCCAGAAATGCTGGTCCAGCAACTTATCCAGAAGCTTCTCAAGTCCAGGCAGAGCCTTTCGTCTGCTGGCACAGGAAGTGACTTACCTTTTGAGAAGGCTCCTTTGTAATCCATTTCAGCCAGTGACATATCAGATGTGTTAGGATCCATTAAGAACACCTTCTCATTGTTGCAGAGCTGAAATTCAGTATTGAGTGAATAGACAACTGGTACAGGGCGGTTGGTCTGCTGGAATGCAATGGGTATCAGGAATCTAAATGTGGGAGAAACAAGAGCTCTTTAAGAGCAGGGTCAGCGTTGTATATATCATTTCAGCTGCCGTCCCTTTTCCACCCTTCTCAGGAATGTGAATAATACTTTGTTGTAGGTGCTAAATATTTACCAAATAAAGACACATGTATGATAGAGGGACTTTATTATGAGGTCATTATGAAGTTAATCTGTTCTTTTGAATGGGACTAATATAATTCATCTTTAGAACTCTTTGATACCCATGGCTTTTTTTGGCCCTTTTGTTCTCAGGGTCCCAAAGTGCTCTTTGACTGCTAAAGGTCATACTGTGGTGTCCCAGCTAGGTTTCTTCCCAGATCTGCATGCTCTGGGACTTAGACTTTTTTCCACCTGAACAAAATTGATTTCGCCTATTTCCCAGTCTTCAGGACATTGCTAGGCAATACTCTCTTGTCTTGGCCCTTCCTCCCACCTCCCTGGCCTGCATCTTCAGTCTTGAATCTGCTCCTTTTTCTGCCTTCCTCTGGCCTCCTCAAGATTCCTGGACACCCTACTGTTCTCACTATAATTTTGCCCTAGCTGATCTTGGCTTTGTCATTGAGTGCATTTGCCTCTCTATGGTACTGATTCCAAACTTAATTCTCTAATTCAGACTTTTCCTTCTTAGTTCCAGATATGCATATCCAGCTGCCCACTGTAATCCCCATATAATAGCCCTGCTAGTTACAAACACTATGATGTGCTTTCACATTTTCTATTCATTTCCAAAGATTAACAAACAACCTTTTTACCAATTCTGCACAGGATAACCCTGAGCTTTCCATTCTCTAACCTAATTATATTTTCTGATGACCTATTTTCTAGTAATTACATGAGTTTACACAATATACTTAGTTCATAATAGAGCAATCACAGAGTACTTGTCCTTTTGTGCCTGGTTTGCGTCACACAAAATAATGTCCCCCCGGTTCATCCACGTTGTTATCTGCATCACAACTTCATTTCTTCTTACAGCTGCATAATATTCCATTGTGTGTATAGACCACAGTTTGTTTATCCATTCGTCTGCTAATGGACACCTGGGTTGTTTCCATCTTTTCGCAATTGTGAACAACACCAGTATGAACATCAGTGTGCAGAAGTCTGTTTGTGCCACTGATCTCAATTCTTCTGGTATATACTGAGTAGTGGTATTGCTGGGTCATGTGGCAAATCTATATTCAACTTTTTTAGGAACTGCCGAACAGTCCTCCACAGTGGCTGTACCATTCTACATTCCCACCAATAGCGAATAAGCGTTCCTATCTCTCCACATCCTCTTGTAGTTTTCTGTCTTTTTAATAGTGCCATTCTAATAGGTGTGAAATGATATCTCATTGTAGCTTTGATTTGTATTTACCTAATTGCTAGTGATGTTGAACATTTTTTCATGTGTTTTTTTTCACCATTTGTATTTCCTCTTTGGACAAATATCTATTCAATTCTTTTCCCCATTTTTAAATTAATTGGGTAGTTTGACTTTTTATTGTTGAGTTGTAGTATCTCTTTATATATCATGGATATTAAACCCTTATCAGGTATGTGATTGCCAAATATTTTCTCCCTTTGAGTTGGCTGCCTTTTCACCCTTTTGACAAAGTCTTTTGAGGTGCAAAAGTGTTTAATTTTGAGGAGGTCCCTTCTATCTATTTTTTCTTTTGTTGCTCGCACTTTGGGTATAAGACCCAAGAAACTACCGCCTACTACAAGATCTTGAAGATGCTTCCCTACATTTTCTTCTAGTAGCTACATGGTTCTGGCTTTTATATTTAGGTCTTTGATCCATATTAAGTTGATTCTTATATAGGGAGTGAGATAGGGATCCTCTTTCATTCTTTTAGATAATGATATCCAGTTTTCCCAGCACCATTTGTTGAAGAGACTGTTTTGTCATAGTAAGATGGACTTGGTAGGTTTGCCAAAAACCAGGTAGCTATATAGGTTAGGGTCTATTTCTGGACTCTCAATTCTATTCCATTGATCAATGTGTCTATCTTTATGCCAATACCATGCTCTTTTGACCACTGTAGCTTTGTAATATGTTTCAAGGACAGACAGTGAAAGTCCTTCTACAGCTCTCTTCTTTTTTAGGATACTTTTGGCTATTCGGGTGCACTTTTCTTTCCAAATAAATTCAGTAATTGCCTTTTCTATTTCTGTAACGTAGGCTGTTGGAATTTTTATTGGTATTGCATTGAATCTATAGATCAGTTTGTGTAGAATTGACATCCTTACGATATTTAATCTTCCAATCCATGAACATGGGATATCTTTCCATTTGTTTAGGCCTCCTTTGATTTCTTCTAGCACTGTAGTTTTCTGAATATAGGTCCTATACATCTTTGGTTAAGTTGAAACCTAGGTATTTGAGTATTTTGTTGCTATTGTAAATGGAAATGTTTTCCTGATTTCCTCCTCAGATTGTTCAGTACTAGTGTACACAAACATTACTGATTTTTGTGTGTTGATCTTGTATCCTGCCACTTTGTTGAACTCATGTATTAGCTCAAGTAGCTTTGTCTTAGACATTTCAGAATTTTCTAAATATAGGATCAGGTCATCCATAAACAGTGACAGTTTTACTTCCTCTTTTCCTATTTGGATGCCTTTTATATATTTTTTCTTGTCTAATTGCTCTAACTAGAACTTCCAGTACAATGTTGAATAACAGTGGTAACAGTGGGTATCTTTGTCTTGTTCCTGATCTTAGAGGGAAAGCTTTCAACCTTTCTCCATTGAGTACAATGTTGGCTGTGGGTTTTTCATATATGCCTTTTCTCATACTGAGGAATTTTCCTTCTATTCCTTTCTTTCAAAGTGTTTTTATCAATAAATGATGCTGGATTTTGTTGAATTTCTTTTCTGCATCAATTGAGATAACCATGTGTCTTTTTTCCTTCAATTTATTAATGTGGTGTATTACATTAATTGATTTTCTTATGGTGAACCACCCTTGCATACCAAGAATATTCCCATTTGGTCATGGTATATAATTATTTTGATATGCTGTTAGATTCTATTTGCACTTATTTTATTGAGAATTTTTGCATCTATGTTCATTAGAGAGATTGATCTGTAATTTTCTTTTCTTGTAGTATCTTTATCTGGCTTTGGTATTAAGGCATGGGTTCTTAACCTTTTTTATTCCATGGACTCCTTTGCCAGTCAGGTGAAAACCACAGACCCCTTTCTAAGTCCACACTATACTGTGCATTATTTAATAAATATATCTCACTCACACCAACACGTCCCCACAAGAATACTGTTTTTTTGAATTTCAATTCAAGCTCATGGACCCTTGTTAAGAACCCCTGTATTAGAGTGATGTTGGCTTCATAAAATGTGTGGGGTAATGTATTAGTCAGCCAAAGGGTTGCTGGTGCAAAGTACCAGAAATCTGTTGGCTTTTATAAAGGGTATTTGTTTGGGAAAAAGTTTACAGTTACAAGGCCCTAAAGAATCCAACTCAAGGCTGCTTTCTCACCAAAGTCAGTTGCCATGTGCTGAAGCAAGATGGTGGGTGATCTCTGCCTGGTCTCTAGGGCCTTCTCAGCTCCTCAGCTGCTCTGTTCTCTTCAGCTGCAAACTATCAGGCAAATGGTTCATCTCTCTTCCTGGGGCTTTAACTGTTTGAGGCTTCTCTTTTCTGTCACATGGCAGCACTGAAATGACCAAGTTCTACCCTCTTCCATGTATCTTCTTGAGGGAGTGTACATTTATATCAGCCCACCAAGGTGGTGGGGACTAAACCTTGAATCATGCCCTACTGAAATGGTCAAATCAAAACTCTATTCTTAACATAATTTTAGTCAAAGACATCTCAGCTGAATCTAATACAATCAAAGGGTATCACACCCAGAGGAATAGATACAAACATAATATCTCTTTTGGGGATTCATAAATAATCTCAACGTGCCACAGGTAATTTTCCCTCCTCTTCAATTTTTTGGAAGAGTTTAAAACAGGATTGGTGTTAATTGCTCTTGAAATCCTTGGTAGATTTCACCTGTGAAGCCTCTGGTCCTGGACTTTTCTTTGTTGGGAGATTTTTGATGACTGATTCAGTCCCTTTAAATGTGATTGGGTTGTTGAGTTCTTGTATTTCTTGTTGAGTCGATGTAGTTGTTTGTATGTTTCTAGGAATTTGTCCTTTTCATCTAGGTTGTCTAGTTTGTTGGTATACAGTTTCTCATAATAGCCTCTAATGATCCTTTTTATTTCTGTGGTGTCAGTTGTATCTTTTCCCCTTTCATTTCTGATTTTATTTATTTGCATCTTCTCTCTTTTTTCCTTTGTTAGTCTAGCTATGGGTTTGTCAATTTTATTGATTTTTCTCAAAGAAACAGCTTTTGGTTTTGTTGATTTTCTCTATTGTTTGTTGCTGTTGTTCTCAATTTCATTTGTGTCTACTCTAATCTTTATTATTTCTTTCCTTCTGTTTGGCTTGGGAATGGATTGCTGTTCTTTTGCTAGTTTCTCCAGTTGTTCAGTTAGATCTTTGATTTTAGTCCTTTCTTCTTTTTTAATATAGGAATTTAGGGCTATAGATTTCCCTCTCAGCACTGCCCTCGCTGTATCCCATAAGTTTTGATAAGTGGTGTTCTCATTTCATTCATCTCAATATATTTACTAATTTCTCTTACAGTGTCTTCTCTGACTCACTTATTGTTTAGGAGTGTTTTGTTTAGCCTCCACAGATTTGCAAATTTTCTGCTTTTTAATCTTTCATTGATTTCTTGTTTCATTCCATTATGATCTGAAAAGTTGCTGTATATAATTTCAATCTTTTTATATTTATTGAGACCTACATTGTGACCAAACTAGTGGTCTATCCTGGAGAAAGATCTATGAGCACTTGAGAAGAATATATAACCTGCTGATTTTGGATGCAACGTTCTGTATATGTTTGTTTACCATATTGTTCAAGTGCTCTGTTTCCTTGTTGATCTTCTGTCTAGTTGTTCTATCTAATGGTGTGTTGAAGTCTCCAACTATTATTGTAGAGATGTCTATTTCTCCCTTTAGTTTTGCCAGTTTGCCTCATGTATTTTGGTGTACCCTGGTTGGTACATAGATATTTATGACTTTTATTTCTTCCTGGTGGAGTGTCCCTTTTATTAATATATAAGGTCCTCTGTATCTCTTATAACTTTTTTGCATTTAAAATTTGTGTCGTTCGATATTAGCATAGGTACCCCTGCTCTTTTTTTGGTTACTGTTTGTAGCCAAAACAACTTTTGGTTAGCTGGTTTGTAGCCCTGGTTCTAATGTGAGTTTCTTGTAGGCAGCAAATGAATGGCTCATGGTTTTTTATCCATTCTGTCAGCCTGTCATTTGATTGAGGAATTTAATCCACTCACATTCAATGTTACTATTGTAAATGCATTATTTACTTCCACCATTTTATTCTTTGGTTTTCATATGTCATATCTTATGTTTTTTTCTGTTTTTTTACTCTTTTGATTATCCTTTCTGCTATTCTTGACTTCTACATGCTCCTCCATGCCTCTCTCTCCTGTCATTTTCTTTTGGGCTGTAAGATTCCCTTAATACTTCCAGCAAAGGCAGGTACTTTTTTTTACAAACTCTCTTAGTTTCTGTTTATTTGTGAATATTTTAAACTCATCTTCATATCTGAAGGACAATTTTGCCAATTAAGAATTCTCAGTTGGCAAGTTTTCTCTTTTTTAGAACCCTAATTATATCATACCACTGTCTTCTCACCTCCATGGTTTCTGATGAGAAATCCACACTATATCTTCTTATGTGTCCCTTGTATGTGATGGTTAGCTTCTCCTTTGCTGATTTCAGAATTTTCTCTTTATCTTTGAGATCTGACATTCTACATAGTATGTGTCTTGCAGTTGGTCTATTCGCATTTATTCTGATTGGGGTATGCTGCACTTCTCGGACATATAAATTCATTTCTTTCATTAGACATGGGAACTTTTCAGCCATTATTTGCTTAAATACTCTTTCTGCCCCTTTCCGTTTTCTTCTCCTTCTGGAACTCCCATGACACATATGCTGTGCTTCATGTTATCATTCAACTTCCTGAGCTCCTGCTCAATTTTTTCCATTCTTTTTTCCCTCTGTTTTGCTCTCTTAACTTCAGCTCTTCTGTCTTCTACATCACTTATCCTTTCTTCTATCATTTCAAGTCTGCTGTTGTATGCTTCTAATGTGTTTTTTTAATCTTGCTTATTGTGTCTTTCATTCCCATAAGCTCTGTTATTTTTCTATTCAGGTTTTCAAATTCTTCTTTGTGCTTGCTCAGTGTCTTCTTGATGTCCATTATCTCTTTAGCCATATTGTCTTTCAACTTATTAATTTGCCTTTGGAGATTTGTATGGAACTTGCTTATTAGTTGTTTCAGATCCTGTGTATATCTGCAGTTTTGATGTATTTCTTTGCTTAGGTCATTTCTTCCATTTTCTTAGTATGGCTTGTAATTTTTTGCTGATGTCTAGGCATCTGGTTATGATGGTGAGTTTGCTCTGATGCTCAATTTCTCTCTCTTTTGTAGGAATTTAGCAGCAGGAGGCTTTATGTTACTGCCATTCTTTGATTTTTGGTTCAACCCGTTTTATGTCTTTAGGATTGTCCTTGTTAGTTGCTCAAATCTGGGCCATGGACCCAGTAAAGAGTTTCAGACCTGCTTCCAAAGGCCTTGGGGAGGGAAACTGTAAAGGCCAGAAAAAATCTCTCTTATTTACTTTCAGTTTTGTCTTATGTGCTTCCTTGGTCTGTCAGCAGACGGTGCACTTAAGCAGCCCTTTCAGTTCAATCTCTGGTGGGAGTGTGTTTAGGTCTTTCCATTGAGATTCTTTTTCTGTGCTCCTCTCTCTTCTGGGTGGTGTCTAGCCTTCCCCTGGTGTCCCAAATGCTGCAAACACTTTTTTTCCCCCAGGCCATTTCTGCCTGTCCTCTAGCTATTTTTCTGGAAGAGACATGAGTCTCGTGTCTCTCTAATCTGTCATCTTCCTAGTGTAATCTTTTAAAAGCTCAGATTTGCTTAAAATCCTTCAATGGTTTCCCATGGCTCTTAGGGTAAGGTCAAATACTTTTTAACTGATCTATAAAACTGGTCCTAGCCTATTTCTCCAGCGTCAATTCCTTCGACTCTCCCTTAAGTCTCTGGGATATAGCCAGACTGGCCTTTTTTAGATCTCTGAATGTATAATGTTCTCTACTGCCTCAGGACTCATTTATGCAACAAATATTCATTGAGCACTTATTATATGATAGGTACTGTTCTGGTGATGGGAATTTATCTGTGAACAAAACAGAAAAACATATACCCTCAGGGAGGTTATGTTCTATGGGGAGAGATAGTCAGTAAATAAAATAAACTAAAAAATAATATAACATGCTCGAAGGAAACAGGCGATACAGAGAAAAATTAGGCAGAGATAGGGAATGCTCAAAGAGTCCAGTTGGAAATAGTAAATAAGGGGGTCATGGAAAGCCTGAGTGAGAGGAAAACATTCATGCAAAAGCTTGAAGTATAATAGAGTAAGGCATTTGGATATCTGGGGAGGAAGCTTTCTAGGCAGAAGTAACAGCAGATGCTAAGAGTACACACAATATGTTTGAGGAACAACCAATCAGCCAGTGTGGCTGAAATGAAGGGAGTGGGTAACCATAAGGATTTTGGGTTTTACTCAATATACTGGAGGGTTTTGAGAAGGGGTTAGTGAGAATAGACTGGAAGGTGGAAGCAGGGTGACCTGTTAGGGATCTGTGGCAATAGTCCAGGCAAGTGATGACAGTGGTTCTGACCAGGATATTCACCACATAGGCAGTGAGAATGGCTGGATTCTTAAGGGGGAAGTCCACAAGCTTTGCTGACAGATTGGATGTGGTCTATAAGAAGGGTAAGAGTAAGAGAGGAGTTAAGTATGTTTTTAAGTATTCGGGCATAAGGACATGGAACAGGGGTTTGTTTCTCTGTAAAGGGTCCAGACAGTAAATATTCAGCTCTGCTGTAGTAACATGAAAGTAACCACAGACAATAAATAAACAAATGGGTATAGCTGTGCTCTAAAATGAAACTTCATTTTCAAAATCAGACAGCAAGCTGGAGTTGGCCCACAGACCATAGTTTGCTGACTCCTGACACAGAAGGCTGGAGCTGCCATGAAATAAGATGGGAAAAGTGCAAAAGAAACATATTTGGTGGAAGGAGATAAGGATTTCAGTTCTTCACATGTTAAGTTTGAGAGGACAATAAGAGAGCCAAATTGAGATGCTGAATAGTCAATTTGATGTAGAAGTCTGAATTTTAGAGGCAAGCCCTGGGCTGAGCTGCACATTTTAAATTAAAAAAAAATTTTTTTTTTTTTTTACTGTGGTAACATATATACCATACAAGATTTCCCATTTTAACCACTCTCAAGTATATAATTCATGGTGTGAATTACATTCACAATGTAATTTGGTAATGGATCGAAGCAATCACCACCATCCATTACTAACACTTTTCCATTGCCCCTAATGGCATCTTTGTATTTAAAGCCTTCAGACTGGATAAGATCACCAAACAAGTGAAAAGAGAAAAGAGATGCTTAAGTATGACACTTAGGGCTCTTAATTTCAAAGACTTTGGAAAAGAGAAGGAACCAGCAAAGCAACTGAAGGGAAAAACCAGTGAGGTAGGAGAACAACCTACAGAGTATAATACCCTTGCCAAGTGAAGAAAGTGTTTTGAGGAGGAGAGACAGATCAATGGTTAAATGTTGCTGAGGGGTCAAGAAAATGAAGAATGATGCACTACCACTGGATCTAGTAACATGGAGTGTTGGGGACCATGATGAGAGCAGTCTGGTTGAATGGTGAGCAGAAGCCTGTCTGAAGTGGGTTCAAGAGATGATGTAATGAGTTAAATTGGAAATAAAAAATATAGGCAACTCTTTAGAAGCAGTTTGAAGGAAAAGGAAGGGGAAAATGGGTGTGGAGGGAGGAATGGAGTCAAGAAAGGATTTTATTTTTAAATGGATAAGTTACAGCAAGTTTTCATGCTGATTGGAGTGATTCATAGTGAAGAAAGAATTGTTTGTGAGATGTTTTTAAGTGGGCAAGAGGTATTGGGTTCTAGTGGACAAGTAGAGGGACTGACTTTGGATAGAAACCCAGGCCATTTGTTCATACTAATAGTTACATATGCACAGGTGCCTGTAGGTGGGTAGATCGGATGGTAGGAACTTGTGGGAGTTCTCTTCTGATTTCTTCTATGACCTTGGTGAAATAGGATACAAGGTAATCAGCTCAGAGTGAATACAGGGGAGATTTAGGAAACTTGAGGGGAGAGAGAGTGAAATAATTTAAAAGAGTGAGTCTGTGAAAGGATGAGGGAGGCACTGTACTTTGCCGGGAAGTCCTGAGGGCCTATTTGAGGTTAGCGATAATAAATATAAAGCTTCATTGCTTTGACCTTGCTGTACCTTCCGCCAGAAACTTTCTCCTCCTATGCCCACCCTTTCTTTGCCTAGTTAACTCTTATTTATCCTGTAGATCTCAACACAAACATCACTTTCTCTAGGAAGGTTGCTCTCTTTCTCTTCCCTTCTGGCGAGGTCAGATCTCTTTATCATCTGTTTCTATTACACGTCACACTTTTCTTTTATGGTCTTATCATGGTGTGACATTTTATTTAAACGTGTGTCTATCTGATTACAGTCTTTTTCACCTACTACAGGTTCCATAATGTCATGGTCCATATCGGTTTGCTCACCATTGTTTCCTTGTTGCCAGCCAAGTTCCTGACACATATATTTATTGAACAAATGAATGAATGGGTGATAATTTCAATGCTTTAATCTTACAGTAGAGTCCATCTGACTGTTTCTATTTAAGGTGCCTCAGTGGGTAGACTTGACTGGGCTGGGGTTAGGAAGAACTTGCAGCCAACATGAGGCAAGGATGACACTGTCTCAAGAGCTCTGATATAACTGTTGCACCAAGAGGTCATTTACCTGACTCAGACAAACATGCTTTATGTTGCTATTACCAGAATCCACTGTAGTACCTAGCACATAAGAAGACATTAAATAACTATGTATTGATTAAATGGAATGAACAATGGGCTGAGATTACTATTTAGTAGGTTAAAATGTATGCCAGACTTTATAAAAAATCATAATATGAGACGCAATTCTTTTAGATTAAGTCTGAATTCTGAGTCAGTCTTGATTTCTTTGTGGCTGCAGTTCTGTTTACAGAGATATCACATGAAGCCACATGGATGAGCAAAAGCAAGGCCAGGCCTGGAGGGAAAGTCATCCTGAAATAATAGGTTATCTGCAAGAAAGATCTCTAACTCTGAGGCCTGACACTCTTCCCCCTGCAGCCTCCCACACTTACACAGTACCAGGCTTGGAGGGGAGTTGGTGTCTTCCGTACTCTTTTTGCCATTTTCCAACCATCACTCCTCTTTCCTCTTTAAAAAAAACTCCAGCACTTACTCTGGAGAAACTCTTCTTATGCATGTGTACCAAGATACTTATATAAGAATATTCTTTGTAATAGAGTAAATCTGGAGTAAAAAGGTAATAGAGTGGTCAAATAAATCATGGAATATTCCTACCATGAATACCTTAACACAGTGAAAAATAAACTGTAGCTACATGCACTGGGCAAAGCATAAAATAAAATAGAAAGCTGCAGAGAGAATTCATGTGGTATGAAACTTTTATAGAAGTTTCAGAAACTTGCAAAAACCAGGTAAAACAAATATGAGGTAAAATCAC